>JASAMX010014186.1:0-55539 GCA_030248175.1 Microlaimidae sp. YZB2_3 | reverse complement strand
TGGGAGCAATACGTAATGTAACCTACTACGACGTTCAGTTACCGTATTGCTCCACGTGAAAATATAGTTTTTTGCAACCTTAAACCAATTTTCCACAAGTTCACCTTTTTCCAAATAACCTAAAACCAGAAAAAAAGTCATAAAATCACAAACATAAATATAAGGGAGCATTTTTTAAAATTCTCGTAAACTTCCTTTTTGTTAACAAGTTCGTCCACATAAAAATTTTTTGCAGTCGTCCGCCTAAATTATGTGCAGTCCAGAATGAGTAATGAAAAAAAATAAATTTTATGATTAAAGAAAAAATTAATACCCAAAATTAAATTTTAGATAATCTATCTAATTTTTGTTATTTTAAATAGCGTTTCTACTTAATTTTCGAACCAAAAAACGAGAAATACTTAAACTAAATTTAAAAAATCCTTTAGATTACACTTTTTGTTTTTGTCATTTAATTATTTTCGACGAATAAACAACACCTCTCCTCATATTGAGGCTTTAGAATAAGACGGTTTTGATTTTTTTTAAACTCTGGATTAATAATCATTTGTAGACTATTTAATTTGATAATCACGTAAAGATTGTCAAATAATTTTTGGTTTATTATTTACTTTTGATTTAGTTTTAGGTGTCATGTCAATTGATCTCTCGCGTCTTATAATATCCTTCATTTTACAAATAAAAATTAGACCAAAAATCTCTATTTTTTATTTAAACTTTTAAAAATTTAATTATTTTCCTACCGACTCTCGCCTGTACAATCATGTCGAATATGTAAATTGAATCTGCAACAGCGTCACAAATAAACCAAGGAATCATGGCTGAAGTGATATTTTTAGGGTTAGTGTCTTCAACATCGTACGAAAACATAAAACGCCAAGTAAGTACAAACAGATTATACAGAACAGCAAAACCTGAAAGCAATAAATGCCAAGTAAGTACAAAACAAACAACAATAATAGTTATTACGTTCGTCAAAAAACAGGGCTCTAAACTAAACTAATTCTATAGTAAAGAAACCACTCAGCAGATGCCACCTAAATATCGTCTTGATAAGGCGAGCGTTGGCCCTCACTGTCTTGAGTCTTACCTATAACATCGCTCCTCCAACATACGCCGAGAATGAATCGGCAATTATAAGTCCGTTGAGACCTATTCTTTTTGACCATCGTCAAAAAAAAATATATATATATAGACTTAATGTGTGTGTGTTCCCAAATTTTGTGTTATTTTCTGTTGTTTTTTAATTCAGAATGTTCAAAAATGAGTTTTTTTGTTAGTTTTTTGGATATGTTAGTAATATTCACAAAAATAAGAATCGAAGATACACTAAAAAAAAATATAAATTACGCCATTAAAATTGGAGAAATACTTAAAATAGTCTTTTTTTTGCTATGGATATTTCCTGTTTTAAAAAAATTAATATTAAGTCATTTTTTGGCAATGCAGGTAACCTGAACTATTATGGTATATAGGAATCGTACGTCAAATAATATATTTATATTACTTGTTATTCCTAGACAAATGAAGTATGGCTTGTCCCAAGGATCTAACAGAAAGAAAGGCTTTTTCTTATTTTCACTGAAAGCAAAACTTAAAGGAGCATGTCACAAATCAGATTTTTATATTGCCCAAACCGAACTGCTCTTTTAATACCAAACCTACCTAAATCAAATTTTGTATTTGAAGTGCTCCACTACAAGGCGCTACGGCATTTTTAAATTTCAGCTGTATTGGTTTAGTATTTAAAGAGTAATGTAATTCGGGCGATATAAATATTTAATTTGTGACAGTGCCAGTGCCCCTTTAACCCTTTGGGATTCTTTCCGCTGCAAATCCGCAGAAGTGATGATGCACATTAGTGCTGCACTGTGTTAAATTTCGCGTCCGTACGATCCCGGCGTGGATTTAGGGTCGATGGAGCCTTGAGAACTTGGAGCCGGAACTTGGAGGAAAAAATAGGGAACTTGGAGCCGTGAGTTTGGAACTTGGAACCGAAAATAAAAATCGCTAAAACGTTTACCTAAGCCTAAGCGAAGCCTAAATCTAACCCCAAACCAATTTTTTCTTAAGGGTTTCAAGTTCCCATTGATCGTGGCTCCAACTTCTCAAAAATTTTCCATGGCTCCAAATTCCCTGCTTGTGGCTCTAAAGACCCCGTACCCCCGGTGCGGAGTTTAACACGGTGCAGCACTGAAGCGAAATCACTTCTGCGGATTTGGAGCATTTTTTGGACGAAATAATCCCAAAGGGTTAATAAAATTCAAATCAAAATGTGAATTAAAATGAATTTTCAAGGTGAAATTATGGGGGAAAGTCAAGTAACCACACTCGTTCTTCGAGAAAGTATCACGAACAGGAGAACTCGTGACACAGTTTAATAATTCGTGATTACATTACCACTAACGACTTTTTTATTTTTCTTGGCTTGCACATTTATTTTTTTATTTCTGCACTAGGAGCGGTACGCCCTTAAATTTAACCGGAAAAAATTCAGCTTGAATTAGTTAAAATGGTTTTAACTGTTGTCCACTTTATCGTTAATTTTAGCAAAATATTTTAAATTATTTAAATTATTCCTAATTTTTTTAATTGCTAACGCCTTTCTGTCATTATAATTTCATAAATATTATTATTCATGAATATTGACAGTTCTACTAGCCTTGAAACAAGAACTAAGTATAAAAAAGAAAAACGGGGAAATTTCATCCCGGATGTATGTTTTCACAGAAAAGATGTGAACTATAGTTTGAAGTGTACGTATGTGGACTACACGAAATTAGAGTCTGGCTTGTGCAGTTGCCCACTGAATAAAGATGTTGACCGTATGATAATTGTAGTTCGTTTATAGGCTATAATTCTAAATAAGCGTCTTTTATTGTACGAGAAAGGGTGCAAAAAAATTTGAGAAAATCGTAGTTTTTTATTTTCTTTAGTTTAAACCTATAATTAAGTAAAATTGCTACACAATGATATGTTTTACTATGTTTAAGTGCTTTAATATATGAGTTTGTGCTAAATAGATTTTGGTTTTTTGATTAAAAATCACAATAGTTAGAAATCATCACTAAAATAGTATTTTCTTGAACAATGATTTTGAATTAGCAAAAATAAAGTTCAAATTAGTGCTTTAAAACTAATTTCAAACCTACATAGGTTTTTTAAAGTTTTGGTTGTAAAACTATTCAAAATTTAATAAATTAATTTTAAAAAGATCATTCAAAATTTTTAAATAAAATTATTTTCATGGGTGGCGCGGGAGCGCCACGGGGCGATTTAGCCCCGTGGCGCCGCGCCAACCATAATTAGAGAACGTGGGTAAATTTTGAAATTCAGAACCTTCTTCTTCTTCTTCTTCTTCTTCTTCTTCTTCTTCTTATTATTATTATTATTCCAACGCTCCATTCTTAAAAACGATATTCCTCATTCGTTACTGATTGATCAAAACTAAACATGGGCTCATTAGAAAGAAGAAGGAATTACGCAACTTTCTTAGGAAGCACTTTTTTCATTTAGGTCCTTGTTATCGATTTATTGATCAAAATAAAAAATTGAAAAATAAGCAAATAAAAACTCCCAACCGCACAATAACAGCCTTTTGGCAACAATAAGGATTGTACAGAGCAGACAACCAACATCCCCTCATAAAAACCGCACAAAAATAGCAGACCGGTTTTAATTGGTGGCAGAAACGGCGCCAGTTCCCAGCGCCATCTGCTTCAACCGCGCGGAAAACGGCAAAAACAACAGAGTACTTTTTTTAATTCTTGCATTACTGATGACAAAATTAAGTTTTATTTATTAAAAAATAATAATAAGCGTCGGTGGCGCGGGAGCGCCACGCGCCGGTAATAATCAGTACAGAAGGGCTGACTTGCCGATTAACCCAAACGGCGCCAGTTCCCAGCGCCATCTGCTTCAACCGCGCGGAAAACGGCAAAAACAACAGAGTACTTTTTTTTTAATTCTTGCATTACTGATGACAAAATTAATTCAAAGTTTTATTTATTAAAAAATAATAATAAGCGTCGGTGGCGCGGGAGCGCCACGCGCCGGTAATCATCGGTGGTGCGGGGTGCCAACTGCAATTTAACCCACGGCACCGCGCCAACTATACTTAGACAACGTGAGTAAATTTTGTTATTCATGTTCATCATCTTATTATTATTATTATTATTTTTACTTTAAAAATTATAATTGCAATCATTGGCGCACGGCATCGCGCCAACTATATTTAGAGAACGTAGGTAAACTTTGTCTATGAAGCACATCTGCACCGCACTAACTATAATTAAACAACGTGGGTTAATTTTGTAATTTAAATTCATCTTCTTCTTCTTATTATTTTTTATTTTATCTCGGCAACGGAATGATTATAAACATATGTCATTGCGCAGCTAAAACTATAGTTTATTAGGCTATTTTTTAATTTAATTCAAAAAAAGTGGTAGACTAGCCTTGAAAAATGCTCTAAGAATAGAGCAGGAAAAAAGGGGCGATTTTTCCCCGGGCGTATGTTTAGACAGAAAAGATGTAGACTAGTCTGAGATGGACATTATGTGGACTATAGGAAATTTGCATTTGGTTTGGCCAGCTGCTCACTAAATAAAAATTTCTACGATATGATAATGATTTGTTTATACATTGATCTAGTCACACAGCACTGTTGCATTTTTTTTTAGTTTGATGAAATGTCAATTGAAAAAATCATACTCACAGCAATCTTTGACAAGCGCGAAATCGCCACTTTTTCAAATTTATAGTTGTTTCTTAACATACAAATATAACCTTCTAATTGAAAAAGTGGCGATTTCGCGCTTGTCAAAGATTGCTGTGAGTATGATTTTTTCAATTGACATTTCATCAAACTAAAAAAAATGCAACAGTGCTGTGTGACTAGATCAATGTATAAACAAATCATTATCATATCGTAGAAATTTTTATTTAGTGAGCAGCTGGCCAAACCAAATGCAAATTTCCTATAGTCCACATAATGTCCATCTCAGACTAGTCTACATCTTTTCTGTCTAAACATACGCCCGGGGAAAAATCGCCCCTTTTTCCTGCTCTATTCTTAGAGCATTTTTCAAGGCTAGTCTGTAATTAAAACATTAAAAAAAGTGGAAACCAAGCGCGCCAGCAGCGCCGAATTGAAGAAACGGCAAAAAACTAAAAACCTTAAAAACTGCTTTTGCTTTTGTAATTTTCAGAAGTATTTAGGAAAATTTGAAGGGAAGTGGTCGAGATTTTGAACCACTAAGTATTTGAAATATTTTAAAACCGTAAAATGTACTAGTCGCTCGCTGTTTCTCACTTTTCCTGCTACATATGATTGGGCACTAGTTGCCATTGTACCCTCTTTCCTACACTAAAACACTATGATTCAGAACTAGTCTATATACCTGAACAAGAGTTTTTACTGTGAGAATGAGGGTAAAAAACTTAAAAAATTTAAATTTGAAAACATTGTAGTTTTTTCGTTTCTTCAGTTTAAACCTATAATTAACTAAAATTGCTGAATGATGATATGTTTCACGTTAACATGCTGTAATATTTCAGTTTATGCTAAATAAATTTTGGTTTTTCAATGATACATTACAAGTATTAGAAGTCATCACTAGACATTAGTGATGTGCCCCGGAGCTCCGAGCTCCAGAGCTCTGAAGAGGAGCTCCGCTTTTAAGAGCTCTTGAGCATACCTGGAGCTCCGGAGCAACCCCCAGAGCTCCAGAACTCTGCCCTATTTTTTCACAAAATTCATGAATAATTAAAGAGCGATGCCAGAGATCATTTTTTCGAAATTTTTTTTATAAATTTAATTTTTTTTTTCAAAACCTAAATAGTCTTAAAATATCAAATAGAGTAACGTTAAATGTATTTTAAGCTTAAATACATTTAAAATTGCTTATCTAAGGGGCGGAGCTCCGAAACTGCGGAGCTCCCTCCGCTTAAAATGGCCGCAGCTCCGGAGCATGTTATTGGCTGGTAGGAACATCACTACTATACACTGTAATAATATTTTTGTGAACACTAATTTGGTTTACAATAAATAAAGTTTAGATTCGTTCTTTGAACCAAATTTTAAAGCTACATAGATTTTATTAAGGTTTTGGTTGTAAAAACATTCAAAATATAAAGATTAATCTCAAAACATCTGTTCTAAACTTTTTTAATAAAAAATAGAAAGGTTTCTTTTGATTAAACATCAGTAAAGTGGATTACCAAACACGCGAATAGCGCCGTACCTACGAAGCGTCAATATTTGAAACTGTAAAATGTAAAAGTCGCTTGCTGTTTCTCTATTTTTCTCCTACATGTTAATTAAAAAAGAATCGTAGTCATAAGCAATCTTTCACAATCATAAAAACGTCACTTTTTAAATTAGAAGATTTTATTTGAATGTACAATCATAAATTTAATTTGGATTGATAACAGTAAAAAAGTTTTAAAATAAAAAAATTTAAAAAAATTTCGAGCGATTATGCCCATTCAACGCAATTTTCGAAACCACGTAAATAAAGTTGAACTCTGCAAACTGCGTTTTTAACTGTTCACGCTTGATTGATTGAGGTCTGCAAATAAAATGCGCTTTTGATCAGAAACCGCGCAAGAAAACACTGAAAGTACTGTTTATGGTACTCAACGTTTAATCAGCTGCGCCCAACCAATAATAATGCAAATTAAATAACACCACGTACAAATGATTTATTACAGGAGGTTTATGTATTATCATCATGTTTCATTGTCCTCATCAATCTTGCAAATCATAAATGAAACAAAGTTTATTATTTTTAGTTGAAGCGTAATTCCAATAAATTAAAGGTTACAAATCTTATAAAAAGTGAAAAAAATGATTAAATTAATTAAAAACCGTATTCAGGAAACTTGGGTGGCGGCGTGGTAGAATGACCAAGCCGCCACGACAATTGGATACGGTATCATAAAATGAATGTTCTCCATGAAATGTTATACACTGCAGCGTTGTCGAAATCTCGCAGCTTTCCTTCTGCTGTGTAAAGCTGAATACCAGTGGTTCGCTGGACTTTCCTCAGGAATTCCAATGTGTCATCTTTGTTTTTGTCGTCGGTTGAATTTGGATTGTTCGGTTCGTTTCTTTTAAATACCCATTTGAATACTGTCTATAAATGCACTTATAGATAACAAGTTTAAATTTAGCGAACGTTTTAAATTCAACACATAGAAATTGTTTTGGCGTGATGCACAAGAATGAGACCATTATATTATTAGAAGATTTATTCATTAAACAAGATTGCTGATTTTGTGACGACTCAAACTAGTAGTGAAAATAACTAAAAATTTCAACAGCCAAATTTATTGAAAAAATTTGACCTATACAGGAAGTGAGCCGTTACCCACAATGTTGACTTCACTACACCATAGGTCGGATAACGAAAGAAGAAAGATAGACTGTGTGACGCATATTATGTACGCTTCAAAATCAACAAAAAAAAACGTAGGGTCTGTTGTTAACTATACAAAACTGTTGGATCACAAAAAAAAATAAAAAATAAAGTCACCATAACAATTACTAATGAACTGATAATAATATTTAATAAAAAAGAGTTATTTTGGTTCACTTTAGTTTCTTTGATAATGCCTTCTTTTTTATAACAGAACAACTAAAAAAACGTAAGTAAAAACACAAAAAATATTATTTTTTATTGAGCAAGCTGTATTTTGTCTGCCTGTGTGAAATACTCAGGGATTTTTTTAAAACTGATGTAGGATATGTGCTAAAATTAATACAGTTATACTTTGTTTTTAAAAATTGATTTGATTGTTTTAACTTTTTTTCGTTTTTTAACATAATAGGAATGAATTAAGTAATTTTTTAAATTCTTTTTTTGTTTAAATTTTTAGTTTTAACAATAAATTAAACAAATAACAAAATTTTATTAAAAATTTTTATCTTATTTATTCAAAATTTTAATTTTAACACTAAATTAACAAACAAAAAAGAAAAACTAAATTAAGGATACGGGATCTTTATAGCCGCAAGCAGGAAATTTGGAGCCATCAGAAATTTTTGGGACTTGTAGCATAAACAATAGGAACTTGAAGCCCTTCAGAAAAAACTTGGTTTGAGCTTAGATTTAGGTGTAATGCTTGGGTAAACATTTTAGCGATTTTTATTTTCGACTCCAAGTTTACAATTTACGGCTCCAATTTTCCTACGTTTGGATCCAAGTTCTAGCTTCAAGTTCCCTCGGCTCCATCGACCCTAAATCCATAAACCTAAATTTTCTTGTGGGTGATATCCAACAATTAAATTTTACTTTAAACTTTTTAAACTTTAATTTTAAAGTAAAGCCGAACCACGCCATTTCTAATTATTTCATATTGCTCAGACATTATTTTAACTAAAAAATCTTTTGTATATTTTAAATAAAATATATCATAATTAAAACCGGAACACTAATTCGCAGCGAGTCATATGTATAAAAAATAGATGATTTTTAATATTTTGCAGAAAATAAGCCTTTAGATTTTAAATTTTGCTTTAAGGTAGAACACCACAGTAATGATAATTTTTACTAAAAGTTAGATATCAACTTTGATATTAATTTTTGTCTGACAAAAGTATAATTCTATCGGAAGTTCAGATTATGATGTATCGAACGATAATAGTTTCATCGTTTACCGAATGTTCTATTTCGAGATATAGTTTAATGAATTTAAAGCTCAAAAAACAGTTTTTGGCCATTTAAAAAATTTGATTCGCTCAGTTTTTCCTGCAATTTTATGGAAAGTTAACGAAAAACAGAAGGCAACTTTTAGATGTGTTTGGAGTAAAACGTAATCCAAAATTTTAAAAAAATTAAAAAAAATCGATGTTTTTCAAAGAAAAATCAAATTAAAAAATCCTAAATTAGTTTTTTTTTCAAAGTATTGATTAAACTTGTGTCTAACTATTTCCAAACTTTCATTTAAATTTGAGCGAATCAAATTTTTTAATTTTCATTTAAATTTTTTTGATTTGACGCCGAGAAATTCCGTTTCAAAACGTTTGTTTAAAATTATCTTTCACGAGAGAGTTCTCAGATGGGCCAGTAGCCGATTGGTTGACGTGTCGAACTTGGATCCTCGGACCCGTAGGTTCGAGTCTCCCGCAGGCAATATTTTTAACGTCGAAAAAAATTTTTTTTAATTTTTAACTTTTTAATTAAAAAAAGTGTTCTTTATTCAAGATACGCTAAATAAAAAATGAAAAAAATAGATTATTTTTGGTAATGAATTTTATTATAATATAATGTATTTTTGACATGTATTTTATTTGTGTCATTTAATGATTGTGGACGATAACATTTTTTTAAGAAAAATGAATGTGAAAAATTGAATAAGCAGGTCAAATTACGTTAGTAAAAATTATTTAGAAAAGATCTGGCGTCAAAATCTAACTGTGGTGTTCTACGTTAATTGCGATCAGTATAAATATAAGGCTCTATTTCTGAAAAAATACGTCGGTCATCATCTTTGATATTTTTTTGTGTGGTTTTTTTTTCAATCAACCACTTCTGTTCTTTCGTTTAAGCATGAGATTATGGTTGAATTATATCTGGCTGACGCTGAAAATTAGAATGCAGACATGAGGAAACCAATTAAAATTGTGCGGTAATGACGTTTGTTTTTTTAAAAAACAATAATAAGAACGCATTTTTTTTTAATTTCACATTTTTGACAAAATATACAAAAATTAACGGGCTCCCTATCATAAGAGTACGGCACGAAACAGTACCACATGATAGACCCAGGTTTCGCAAAAGAGTACGCACGAAACAGTACTGGAACAAAAGAGTACGACACAAAAGAGTATGGACACAAAAGAGTACTGGGAAACTGCGTGCCGGAACTAAACGATTTGACTGATTCAAATAGGAAATTTGCATATTTAAGCAGACCTGTGCACGGTCTGGAAATGTCACCTCTCCCTCGTTTTATTAGATGCTTTGCCCCTCCCTCCGTGTTATTGCCCCCCCTCGCCCAAAAATGAAAAAGTACCCAAAAATTATGGCGCCATTTTTCACCTATTATGACGCCATCATCGCAATATTTTTGAAATTTTTAGACTATTTCAGTGCATTTTAAGCCATTTTGGACCTATATTTTACTTAAATTTCAATTTTTTTTGTTTGTTTTTTCTCTTTTTTCCTCTTGTTTTTTATCTTTTTTCTTATTCCCCTGCTTGCCCCTTCCCCGTTTTATTGTCCCTCCCGTTTCAAAAAAATTGCCCCCAAGCTCCCCCAGTTTGGAATTTTCTTCCCCCAATAAAACCCGGGAGGGGATCGGGATAGTCTCTTAAAAAAATCAATATGCACATATTAAAGTATACTTTTTGAGCTGTGGTAGTTTTGTAAAGTTTTTTAGTATTATTTATTATTTTTTGTGGTTAGGTAATTAGAAGTAAAAGTACACACTAACGGTGTATTCAAATTATCGTGTAGTAAAACATAGGCATTCCGAATTTATTTTATAGGCCAAATAAATCTAGCTGACCGCGAAATTTTCAGTATTGAATCGACTATTTAACAACAAAAATATTCAAAATTTTACACTAAAGCGGATTAATAACAAAGTTTAAAAACTGTATTTTAATAATTTATTTATTAATTTACCTTATTTGTAGCCTAAATGCTAATTTTTTAAGCGCTAAAGTTGGTTAATTTTTGTATTTTTTGTGAAAGGGTAGAATTAAAAAAAATTCTGCGTTCTTATTGTTTTTTAAAAACGATCATTTAAACAATAAACTTTGAAGCTGCGCTTTTTAAATGAATTATATAAGGCTTATTTCATCCTTCAATTTAATTTTAAAATGTTCATGTTATTTTAGCCACTTTTCACCAATTTTTTTGTTTTTATTGTTGTTTAGAAACTTTAAGTCCGCAAAAATTTTAAAAAAATGAAATACTACTCTTTAATTATATGCTAAATTATTTTAAAAATAAGGAGGCCTCCGTGTTTATAAAGGTGCTCCAGAGCTCCGAAAACCGGTGTTTCGAAACTCGAAAACCGGCATTCGTTTAAAATTAGAAATGTTTGAATTAAGTTTTTGTTTGATAAATTGTTTGTTCTTTTTTTTTGAAAATGGACTAATAAAAAATTATGAGTTAAAAATTTAAACGTCAAAAATTAAGTATATTTAAAAACAATTTATGCATAGCATAATAGATCTATGCAAATCTTTTTCCAATTTTTAAACTTTTGTGTTTAGTTGGAATTCATGTTAGCCCCAGTTTTAAAAAATTGTTGTTTTAAAATTATGCCATAAAAACACTCAAACTATTTTTATATTTTTTTAGTAAATGAACTGTTTGTTTGTCTGACTGTGTGTGATTCCATAGCTTTACCAATGACCAAACGACAAAATTTTCTAAAACTTAACACACTTAAACCTTGGTATAAGAAGATTAGTGAAGTTACCTAAGCTCTTCTTTAAAAAGCTTTAGAGAAACTCTCAGAGTTCCAAAGCTACGCCCTATTTTAATTAATTTACAAAAAATTAAAAAAAGTAATGCCATAGAATCAAGAGTGTTTTTTGAATTATTTTTTTAACTTACAAGTAGCCCGTGTCAGCCATAAGGCTGACAAATAATACTATCTGTATTTCTCAGATTCATTTGCTAATTTTTCGAAATTCAATCCTTTTATGATAATTCCCTGAATTGTTCTTTCTGGTAAAAATGGTTTGTCCAGCATTCAGATGTCCATGTTACTTAATACACAGTGATACATTTTTTCTTATGTATTCTTGCCAATATATATTAGTAAATGGAAAGCCAACGTATCATTTTTTGTGGAAAAATCAACATGAACATTTTAATGTTGAACAACGAATTTTTTAAAAGTTGGGATAAACCTTCCTCCTCAACTACAAAAAGAATAGGCCTAAATGAGATATCATTAGAGAGCTTACAGTACAGAGAGTGTCGTAGGGGGTTAATTCTAAACGCAATTTTATTAATATAGTTTTAATTAAAAATACAAAAGAAAAACATGCGCTTATTAATTTACAGCGATAAATTAATTACAAGCATTTTTTATGAAATATGCCCCAGGTTATTTTTATAATTCATGTTCATCTTCGTCTTCTTCTTATTATTATTATTTCTATTTCAAATAATATAAGTCCAATCATCACTGGCGCGGAAGCGCCACATTGCAGTTTAGTCCACGGCACCGCGCCAATTACAATAAGAGAACGTGGATAAATTTTGTAATACATGTTCATCTTCTGCTTCTTATCATTATTTTTTTTATTTCAAAAAATATAATTGCAATCATTGTTGGTGTGGAAGCGCCAACGGTGATTTAGGTTCACTCCACTGCGTTAACTATAATTAGAGAACATGGGTAAATTTTGTAATTAATGTTCATCTTCTTCCTATTATTTTTTATTTCAAAAAATATAATTAAATTTTCGGTGACACTGTAGAGCCACTGCACCGCGCTAACTATAATTAAACAACGTGGGTAAATTTTATAATTTAAATTCATCATCTTTTTATTATTATTTTTATTTTTATTATAAATGAATTATTAGTGTCGTGGGAGCGCCACACAGAGATTAAGCCCCACGGCACCGCAGAAACTATAATATTAAAGAACGTGGGTAAATTTTGTATTATGTTCTTCTTTTCCTTATTATTAATATATTATTTTTCAAACGCTTATATCTTAAAACCAATATTCTTCTCTCGTTACTGATTGATCAAAAAGAATCATGGGCTGTTTGAAAATCGTAGAAAATTGCGCAATAATTTTCTAAGGAACCACTTTTTATTGATAAATGATACGTGTTCTATTGATAATATTAAAACCGTTATAAAAAATTATATTTCAGCAACGGAATAATTATAAACATATGTTATTGCGCAACTAAGCTATAATTTATTAGGCTTTTTTTAATTTACCTCAAAAAAGTGGTAGACTAGCCTTGAAAAATGCTTTAAGAATAAAGCAGGAAAACAGACCAATTTTTCCCCGGGCATATTTTTAGACAGAAAAGATGTGGACTAGTCTGAAATGAACATTATGTAGACTATAGGAAATTCGCATTTGATTTGGGCAGCTGCTCACTCAATAAAAATTTGTATCATATGATAATGATTTGTTTATACATTGATACAATCACACAGTATTGTTGCAATTTTTTAGTCTGATGAAATGTCATTTGAAAAAATCATACTCAACAGCAATCTTTGACAAGCGTAAAATAGCCACTTTTTCAAATTTATAGTTGTTTTTTACACATACTAATATAACCTTCTAATTGCAATTGAAAACCTTCTAACTGTGTGATTAGATCAATGTATAAACAAATCATTATGATATGGTAGGAATTTTTATTCAGTGACCAGCTGCCCAAATCAAATGCAAGTTTCCTATAGTCGACATAATATCCATTTCAGACTAGCAACATCTTTTCTGTCTAAACATATGACCGGGGAAAATCGCTTTTTCCTGCTATTTTCTTAGAGTATTTTTCATGGCTAGTTTAAAACGTCATAACCGCACAATTTTAATTGGTCCGCTCATGCCTTACGCACAACGAGGTCAGCCAGATAATTCAACCATAATAACTTTTTACAAATTTAATGCAAAAAAATTTGCTTGTTAGATGTTTCGTGGAACAGGGTTTTTGGAGTCGTAAGCAACGAACTTGAAACTTGGAGCTGTCATAAAATTTTTGGATCTTGGACCCGCGAAAATGGGCACTTGGATCAGAATCCATATTAAAAAATTAGTTTGAGTATAAGTTCAGGCTTAGGCGTAATAGAAAAGATATTAGTGATTTCAAAAGTTCAAGTTCCAAATTTTTAGTTCCAAGTTTCAGCTTTAAGTTCTCTCAGCTTCAAAAACCTGTGCTTTTTCTTTTTTTTTTATTTTATATATCTTGTAAATATTTTATATAGCGTTTAAAAAGTACTGACCTGACACATTTAATTAATTATTGATTAATTATTTGCCACTAAACTCCAATTAAGTAATTATTGATTAATTATTTGACCACAAAATGCATTTGATTAATTATTGATTAATTAATGACCTAAAATTTGCAATTAATTAATTATTGATTAATTATTAAAAATTAATTCGATAAAATCGTAAAAAAGTACTAATTAATTAAATTTTATAAAGTAATCATAATTAATGTCTAAAACCTTTATATAAGCGTCTCTTTTTGGTAAAAGTTTTGCAACTACAGTTAATAAACCTTTACTTTGTTTGTGACCCATCTAAATTGGTAAAGAAAAAATAGTTTCAAAATAGTATTGTATAAAACAACACTCAATATTGTGGAAGAAAATCCATAAGGACTTGCAAATACAAAAAGTGTTTAATAAATTTTACGTTTAAATAAAAGTGTTTTAAAAAATAAATTAACGAAAACATCAACAAACAGGGTTAACAAACAAAAGTTTAAATGAGCATTCTCTTGCCAATCAAACAGTCAGTTAAAAATTTACACAATAATTAGATTGGGGTCGTAAGGTATACTATATTTTGACATCAGTAATTCAACCATTCGGTTGGCGAAAAATAAAAACTCATTTAATTTTCTCAGCCATCTCATTTAATTTAATGCTTATACACGCTTGGTGATATAGTTGTTGATTAATGAACAGACCATACCGACTACCTAGCCCAAAAATTGCAGGCGCTATGACTTAATTTGGGCCAGAGGTAAGGTTTTACAAAAAATCACGGTAATTCTCAATGCATGGCCATCAAAAATGACCAAATTATACCACAAGGTGTATTCTTAGTAGAAACCTGAAAAAATCCGGTTTGAATACCATTTTTACAATTTATAACGCAAAATGTTAAATTTTGCAAAACATCCCGAAATTTTCTGAATATTCTGAAAAAGACACTTTTCAAATCCTCACAAAATACAAACTCATGCCACACATTACCAGAAAAATAATCTATTAGAAAAATGAAAGCGCATAGGTATTCCTAAAAAAATCGTTATTTACAGGAAGTAGCAAGATACATAAATAAAACGCGCCGCGCCACGTTGTAAAGGCTGCAATATTAAGGTACCACAATAAGAAGTGGTCGCTTTCGGACCATCGGCTGTTTTCAGAAAACAATGCTAGACGCTGTTGCACGCTGTCCCATGAATATTATTAACACAAGGCTTCTGAACGTAGTGGTAATCAAGACCGGTTTCTGATGTGTGCAAAGTGTAATAATTAATTAATAATTTTTTATTACTTTTTTAAAAAAGTACTTTTTTCAAAAAAGTACTTTTTTATTACTTTTACTTTTTTATTAATTTTTGTTTTAGAAATTAATTGATTAATTAAAATTAAATTAATGGCCCCTAAAATCGAATTGATTAATTATTGAGTAATTATTTGCCCAAAAAATTTAATTAATTAATTATTAAGTAATTATTTCGGCCCAAAAAAGCGTTAATTTTTTATTAATTAATTACTAAAAAAGTACTTTTTTAAACACTACTCTGTGTGTACGTTTTTTATTGTGTTTGAGGGAGTGTGTGTTGTGTGAGTGACGGCTCTATATAGGCTAGCTGTTTGTCGATTCATTCGATCAGGTATCATAGTAGAAGTAGATGCTTTCTTTAAGTTCATATTTTTGTAATTTAAATTTTTATACCCATTGAGCAATCTTTCAAGTACAGAATTGTTAAAAAACGCCATTTTCGGAAGTTCACATCTCCTAAACCACTGGAGATATTTTGATGAAAAAATTTTGTGGGCTGTTTGGAACAAAAGTAAGGTTTTTACAAAAGAGCTAACTTAAATAAGAGCTCTTACTTAAATAAGAGCTCTTACTTTTTACTGACTTAAATAAGAGCTCTTTTTGAGCCTTTAAAGTCGTATCAGATAGCTATGTTTGTTGATATCTTGTTAGAATTGTATTTAATAATGACGACAATTAAGTCGCAGAATTGATGTTGTTGATGACGAGAAAAAAGAAAGAGGAAAAAAGAAAGAATATATGTGACAGTAGAATTCTATGCATAGCTATGCTTAGTATAATATTTTCTGTTTCTGTCTTTCAGTTGAGCTGTTTGCTCGGTCGCCGTTAGAGCCCATTCTAAGTTGTCTTTATCTAGAGGCGCCTTAGCTAAGTGGCCATTATCTTGTGTTGTTCAAAAAATCTTAAAAGGCCTCTTAGCTGAGGGGGCCTTAGTGAATACAGTAGGTGCCTTAAATTTACTGTACGAACCTCAGTGGTTTTTACCATATTTTTTTGCCCATATTATTTGTGCTCTTTTGTTCAAAGACAGTACCATTTTAGATTATATTAGCCAAAAATTAATAAAGACTTTAAATATATGTTAGAAATTTACTATGCTAATTTGGCGCCATTAAACTAAACAATAAACTTTTTTGTTTATAACTTTTAAGAAATTTCAAATACTAAAACTGCCAAAAACTAACAGGTTTTGCCTATTTAAAAAAATGCAATCTTAGCAAAATAGTGATGTATAAGAATTTTCCGAAGGAAAAAATGCTGTGGTAAAATATTTAGTTGGATAAAGCTTTTTTGAATTTTATTTCTTTATCATATTAAATATATGATATACATTTGTTAGTTTAAAATTTTTTAGCAAAAAAACCCAAAAAATTATATTTAAAAAAGATAATTTACCTATTAGTATTGACTTAAATTTTTGACTTATTTCCTAATTTAAATACATGCCTTATTTTTGAACTATGTAAACTAATGTATGTACCTTAGCGAGTTTTGAACGCACCCCTGAGCTGGGCACCTGCTTGATCTCTTAAGAAAAAAGTTACGTCTTTTAATTGGCCTTCTAACTGGACATAGCATCCTTAACGCCTATTAAAGAAATATTGAAATAGCCAGTGATAGGCCCTTCAAACTCTGCCAAGAGGAAGAAGAGACTGCTTTCATTTTTTAAACAGTTTAGTGCACCAGCAGTAATAAGGTAAAAAAACCTTGGGAACTTAGCACTTGGACGCTAAACAGTTCAAGGGACGTTTTTTTTGATTTTAAACGATTTCATAAAAGAAGCAAAGCGATTTGAGGAAAATCACACTAGGTGATTCCAGGGTAGTGTGTAATGACTCCTATACAGGCTTAAACGCTAAAGTCTCTGCAATTAAGAAACCGCTCTCTATTATCTATCTATCATAAAAAAATTATGTTAAAATATAATATTATTATATTATTAAAGATTTCAATTCAGATTTCTAAATGATACTGTTATGAGACAACTGAAACTCTAAATTATAACAATCGATCAGTTGTTAATGAGCACAGTTAACAGTGCAATATGCCAATACAACTTAAAAGTTTCTCTGGTATGACAAAATGCATTTATATTAGGCGGCAAAAGAATACAAAAAAATTTTTAAAAAATATTATGGGGAAAAGTATAATCATTTTACAAAAAATAACCTGAAGCAAAATACAAGCAAAGGTGATATATAAAAAAAATTGCATAAATTGATATGAGCTTATAACAAATAAACTTATATAGCGTACTGAGAAAGTTTATGGTAAAAATTGTTTAGAGATGGTGATAATACTAAGTCAGATGGGAGATTATTCCATATGTGAACAATACGACCTGAATAAAAATATTTAGATATGTCTAATCTGGAATAAAAACCGTTAATTTTAGTCCGTTAGTTCTGGTTTTATTATTTTGATCAATAGAGAGAAATTTATAAACCGGTATATTAGTTAGTCCATTTAACATTTTATAGCAGAGCAGTATGTCATTTCATTTACGTCTCACTGAAAGCTTATCTAGGTTGAGTTCCCTTAGTCGAGTCTCATAATCTACATGAGGAAATGAGCACCTATAATATAAACGCCTTGTAAAAGTTTTTTGCACCTTTTCAAGACGATCGATGTCCATGAGGTAATGAGGGTTCCAAACGTAGGTTTCAAACTCGACTAATGGACGCACAAAGGTTTATAAGCTTTCAGTAAAACTTCCATTTTATGAGTTCGAAATGACCGAAACAGAATGGCTGTTCTATTCTGAGCTTTTTCGGCTATAGATGCACAATGAGAAGAAAACTTTAAGTCGTTTGATATTAAAATACCTAAGTCACGTATAAAATTTTGGCTAATAATTTGATTATCATTTAAATAATAATTTAACTTTTTATTATTAAATCCTAGGTGGAGAACGCAGCATTTGTTTATGGCAATGTTTAACTGCCAGACTTTGGCCCAATTGCAAAAATTATTTAAGTTCTTTTGGAAAGTATTATGGGAATTTTGGTCAACTATAACGTGATAGAATTTGGCATCGTCTGCAAAAAGCTTGACAGACGTGTTTTTGTCGAGGCAGTCAGGCAAATCATTGATATAAAGCAAAAAAAGGAGCGGTCCAAGAACACTGCCTTGGGGCACTCCGCTGCAGACAGGAATGTAATCTGAACTGACAAAATTTTTGTACAAATCATTTGATTCGTTATTTAATATGACTTTTTGTCTTCTATTATTTAAAAAACTGGAAATCCAACTTAGAAGTTCATAGTCAATCCCGTAAGCTTTCAATTTTATCAGCAATTTGGAATGGCTGACAGAATCAAAAGCCTTGGAGAAGTCGATATACATTACGTCTACTGGGGTTTTATTTTCTAGAGCCTTTGTCCAGTCTGAAATACTTGAAAGCAGTTGCAAACCTACAGATTTTTTCTTAAGAAAACCATACTGATCAGGGTGAATTAGCTTTTTTTTATTTAAATAGTCAAGAAGCTCGTCCACAATCACACTCTCCATGACCTTGCAACAAATACAACAAATACAAGTCAACAAATACAAGTCAAATACAAGTACAACAAATACAAGTCAAGGAGATAGGGCGATAATATTGGCGATTGCTGCTTGTTCCTTTTTTAAAAATTGGTATGACAAAGGCATCTTTCCATGTTGATGGAACAGTACCTGATAGCATTGAAAGCTCAAAAATGCGGGCTAAGGGAACAGCAACTGTGCAAGCAATATTTCTCAGATAAATGGGTGGTAAATTGTCAGGTGTATTAGAAAATTTTTTGGGAAGCTTTTTTAGTTTTTTTTTCAACAATAGAAACAGGAAAGGCAATAGAAAATTTTCCCTCGTTTTCTCCCACTTTTTTGGCAAAATGTGGAAAATCGCCATTATCCTTAGTAAAAACGCTAGCAAAATATTCATTAAAAATATTACATTTTTCAATATTTGTAACTGCTAATGAATTATCGTCTTTTTTAATAGCTCCAACTTGGGAATGATTTGAACTGAACTTATTTTTTGCAAAACGAAAAAATTTTGAGATGTCACCGCTATTAATAGTATCATGTTCAAGATGATCGTGAAAGCGTTTTAATGCTTCGGTGTATTTTTTATCGCAAATAACCCATTCTGTTTTGAGCTCGGGTTTAGTCTTGGACTTTTTGTGCAAATTTTTTTTGTTTTGTTTTAACAAAATGATATACTGGGAGTATTTTATTTTCTTTGATATAGATCGTTTTAAAGGAACAAATCTTTCTATTAAATTTCTATTCAAAGATACAAATTTTTCATACAAATCATTAATATTACGTGAAGAAAAAATAATATTTGCCCAGTCCGTCTTACGGAGCTCATTACATATGCCTGCGTAATCAGCTGATTTGTAGTCACGGTGCATTTTTGCGTTTGTTTGTTTACTGTCAACGGAAAATGCGAGTGTAAAATCAATGGTTACATGATCACAAGAGGCTGTAAACGGTTCATTACGAGTGATATTCAAAATAAGATTTTTTTGATTTGAAAAAATTAAATCAATTATGTTTCCTTTTGAGTGTGTTGGAAAATCGATAAACTGAAAAAGGTCGTTTTTAATTACAGACTCTAAAAATTTGAAGTGCGCAATATCATGATTTTTTACAGTGGGAATATCCCATAGAATATTTGGCATATTATAATCACCAGTAAATATGCATGGCACATTACTCCTGCATAAGAAGGTGTTTAATTCGGCGAGCAACTCAATACTATTTAGATCCATGACATGGGAATTAAGTTTTGGCGGACGGTATTGACAAATTACAGGTATTTTATTGTTTGATTGGCCTATAATATCGACAGCTAAACTTTCTAAAGAGGCATATTTTTCTGGTATCGTTACTTCAACAGCTTTAATGTGTTTTTTAATCAAAATACAAACACCTCCGCCTAATTTATCAATCCGGTCCTTGCGAAAAACAGAATAAGTATTGTCAGCACTTAATAAAATATCGGGTACACTAGGGTCTAGCCATGTTTCACAAATACTTAAAATATCATATTTTTTTTCAAACAGTAAAGACAGTAAGTTATCAAGCTTATTTTTGAGATTTCGTGAGTTAAAAAATTTGCAAGCTAAACCTTTGCAACTGTCCTATGCTTGATTATTAGTGGGGATTTTATGCGAAACAGGATTTATTGACTGCTCGAATTTCTGAGATGAGGGAACGACTTCCCAGGAATCTGGCGATAGACCCACGTGTTTCACAAAATGTGAATAACCTCGCTCTTTTGTTAAAGTATCGCGTTTATCGTAAAGGATTTTTATGAGGTTTCGTTCCCGCAAAGTAAAACTAGGCCTAACATATACGTTATAAAAATCTGGACTGGTTTTTAGCAACCGAGCTTTTTCGAGCACCAAATGCCGCTCGGCGGATCTCTCTGACTTTAAACCTGACTTTAAGAAGTCGCGGACGGTTAGGCGCTTCTTTACCCATCCAAAAGACCTCTTTAATTTCCGGTATTGGCGCTTTGTTGAAACAGGAATGAAAAATCGATTGGACGAGCTGTAAATCCGGAATTTCAGGATTCTCAACAAGCCCTTTGACAACAACAAACTTGCGATTCCTGTCGATTCCAATTCCTCCTGAACTAATGGACTGACGAGGGCTGCCAAATCTTCTTCGGAAGTAATCGGCTTCATAGAGGACCTTCGTCGACGTCGTTTTCGCCTGTTCACTGACACAAAGCCGGTGGAATCGTCGGAATTACTGCCAGGATCGTCGCCGAAATCGGACCGCACTTCCGGGTTGTCGTTTCGACATTGGAGCTCAGAAATGTCCGATTTAAGCTGTGAGATCTCCCGCTTTAAATTTTGAAGGCTTTCCACGCAAAATCTGCAGGGTATAAAGTACGGTAGGTTCAAAAAGACGTCTTCTGGCAGGCCAGTTCACGTAATGTGGAATGGATTTTGACAAAACGAACATGGCATCGTTTTGCCGGACAGTTTTTTGGTTATCCTCTTTTTGCAGTAGCCACAGTTACCCATTTTAGGGTGCAACAAAAAAAACTCTGGTGCTGAGATGATACAAGTGTCCAAATGTATTAGCAGTAGAAAAATAACAGCGAGGTAGTTGTAAAACGCAGTAAAAACACAGTAAAAAAAGGCCGCAGGCTGGGATTTTTGCCGAAGATATTAAATGAGGAGGACAGAGAAAACACAAAATCTTGGGCTGTTTCAGCAAAATTTATAAATTTTGAAGGTGAATATTTGACGAATTAGTTAGTATAATTATGCTAAATTTTTCAGATATTTTCCAAAATATATAGAGAAAAAGTTTGTACAGAAAAATATAGTAAGGAACAGCAGAAAATCGGGAAATCGTAATAAAACAGTGTACAATGTTCTCAAAATTTTGAGAATCTTAAAGATCAGTAAAATGTATAACGCAATTAATAACCGTAAACCTCATAAACTTGGCGCTAAGAAATCCACAATTTCATCCACAATTTCTTACAAATAAAGTCACAACCGAATGTTTTGATTGTGTTTTGTTTAAAGAAAATGAATATGAAAAAAAGTCTCCAGTTGCCTGCAACCATAAATTGTCGACTTTAGGAAATTTGAAAACCAAGATGGGATATCTATAAACGATTGCTTTTTTTCTTGTCTTCTTTTATTTTTTTTGGTATAGTTTTGACAAGACGTGATTAAACGGGTACTTTTCTTAAACAGTCGAATAGATATAAAAAAATAAAAAATTGTTAATAAAAAAGTAACGGGTACTTTTCTTAAAGAGTCGAATAGATATAAAAAAATAAAAAATTGTTTATTATAAAACAAATAAAAGACCCAGTATCAACTAAACATTGGAATGAAATAATTTGGGAACAACAATGGGCCTTCTGGACAGAAAACTTTATAAATATAAGAACAATAACCTCAGAAACAAAACTTCAAGTTCTACAATTTAAAATTTTACATAGAGCAATAAGCTGCAGGAAGTGGCTAAAATAGTAAATTCTCTATTTTGTACAAATGTACTATCAATAGACCACCTCGAACATTATTTTTTAAAATGTTCATTTTTGAATGAAATATGGATAAAAGCCTCAGAATATTTCAGCTTAAAAAAAGATAACATTTACTATTTCGCTAAAAAATTGCATATTTTTACAAAATAATGACAAAAAATAGTTACAAAATGGCAAGAATATGCTCTTGGGTTAAAATAAAATTTTGTAAAAACGAAAATCAAAACAATAAATTCTGCAATCAAATTAACAAAATCAAAAGATAAAAGGTTAAATGAAAAAATTGGTAATTAATAACGTTTAGCCCTGTTTTACCCTACTAACAATAATTAAACACAAAATTAAGGAAAAAAGTTTAAAAAAGGTTTCTATAATATGTTGTATGGTATATGTATTGTATAGTAATACTACTAATATTATCAAAAATATATAATATAGGGAAAAATGTGCAACTCCTGTTTGAAAAAGTGACAGTAACTATATCATTTAAATGACGATGGATCATTTAAATGTAACTAGGTACATTTAAATGTAACCGCGAGTTACATTTAAATGTACCTAGTTACATTTAAATGTAACCAGTCACATTTAAATGTAACCAGTTACATTTAAATTCGGGCTCAGCCGCTACATTTAAATTCAAAAGTTTTGTTCGGAAAAAAAACGGCAAACTGGAAAGTACACCGACACCGTCCACCGACACCGACCACCTTTGCTGCAAATTATTATTTCTAAGCCTAAGCTAAACCTAAAAATTCAAATAAAATTACGGTAGAATTTGGTCGGGTCGGTGACGGTGTCGGTGTACTTTCCAGTTTGCCGTTTTTTTCCGAACAAAACTTTTGAATTTAAATGTAGCGGCTGAGCCAATTTAAATGTAACTGGTTACATTTAAATGTGACTCGTTACATTTAAATGTAACTAGGTACATTTAAATGTAACTCGCGGTTACATTTAAATGTACCTAGTTACATTTAAATGATCCATCGTCATTTAAATGATATAGTTACTGTCACTTTTTCAAACAGGAGTTGCACATTTTTCCCTATATTATATATTTTTGATATTATAATTGTGTTATATTTGCTATTTTCTGCTTTTATTTTTGGTGAATAAACCTTTAAAATAAAAACAGAAGATTTTTTTCAAAATTCTTGATTTTGGTGATAAAATCTCCAACTCTTTCCATTTTAACGAAACAACTGCATACAAGCAAACAAAATTACGTTTATTAATTCCGTTACATTATTCATAAAAATTTAAGACTGCTTAAATTTTAATAGAAAAGAACCGGGCTTCTAATAAAACTAAGAGATGTGTAGTGTATTATTTATTTTAAAAAACTAATAATTCATGAGCTGATTTTAATGAAGCAATATTAAATGGCTTTTTTCTGAGGGTCTTATGTATTGTGCGTTACAATTCGGGCCATGTTGTTTGAATTGAATTGAATTGAATTGAATTTTATTTTGTTAAAATAACAGGAAACATACATAAGCTAGTTAAAACTGCACTTGAAATTGTATGTACCATTTACATAATTAAAACCAAAAAAAATAAAAATAAAAATAAAATAAAAGATAAACGCGTTTGACAACTGAAACCCACAACCTGACTGCAATAACATTCCCAGAAGTGAGACAGTTCAGTCAAAACCATGTCAACCACACCCACAAAATGATTCCGGACTCACCGCAAGCGCGATTGACAAAACCAAAACCAAACCGTCACACTCCTAGGTTAAAACCGAAACCAAGTCTTAAGAAAAATTTACAGATGTCAAACAACTAAACACAGTGAACATTTACAAAAACATTAGTATTAATATAATACACTATGTAAAATTATATAACATTGTAGTACAAATTATTTTCTAAAAAACTATTTAAAAAATGATTTTCACGCATGTTTTTAAAAAACCTGTGCTTATTTTGATCACAAATCATGGTAGGAATATCATTCCATAGCCGCACAGATTGTCTTAGAGCGGATAAATTGGTCCTGAAAAAATGTTTAACTGGCAAATGGTATTCATAATCATTAATCCTTAACCGATTTGCTCTTCTTAAATTACAATCCAAAATTAAAGTAAGTTTATTTGCAGGTGGGCAACGGAATTCATAATGATAACAGTACATAAGTCTGGCACGAAAACTTGCAGCTGTATGACCTACAGAAACAAAACCACTATGATCTTTAAGTTCTTCATATGAATGAGAATAATCTTTATACAACATTCGAAGACAGGATTGTAGGCATTTCTCCAGCTTTAATCGATCTTTTTGCAAACAAGGATAATACACCGCCAAACCATATGTTAAAGAAGGAAACATTGTGCTAAAAAATATATTTTTTTTTGCAATAAATTTGTTTGAGTCATTTAATATTTTTAAGTAACTTATAATATAAAAATATATTATATGAAGTCACTTTTTTTTCTAATTTTTACGTTATATATTTAAGAAGATCAACCCTTTAAATAACATGCTTTAAGACGATACCACTTAAAAAAGGTTAACATTTTTCGATTATGATGGCATACTAAACGCAAGTGTAAATCACGTAAATACATCGGTGTGTATCGCTCCTCTGGGTATAAAGGTGAAATTGAACAAATAAAGACTGAAGAGCGCTGGCAATGGCAATAGCACTGAAAAGTGATGGCGCTTTTTTCGCGTTTAAGACGAGCTATTATAGTAATCAAAAAAACTCGTGCGCGCCTTAATAATCAGAAAGGGTTAACCTGCGCCATTTTAATTTTTGTTTTTTTTTTTAGGAAGTGAAAACAAGCGTAAAAGTTCCTTCATCCGGCTGGGCAAAAGGAAGAGCAGCTTCATGCGTTTGGGAAAAAGGAAGAGCAAATTCATGCGCCTCGGTTTGATTTTTGTCTTTTTTTTTTTTTTTTTTTTTTTTTCATCTTTTTTTTTTTTTTTTTTTTTTTTTTTTTTCCATAAAATTAATAGCAGCGGGGGGGAAGAAAAAAAAAAAGAGAAAAAAAAAAAAAATTATAATAGCAAAAAAATATAAAAAAAAAAATGAGAATCCTGGAAAAAGTGACAGTAACTATATTATTTTAATACGATGGATCATTAAAGTAACTAGGAAAAATAACAGCGGTTAAATGTTTTAATAAGGAAAAAAAAGGCACTGTACACCCACCGGCAACCGACCGCAAATTCTAGGGGTTTTTGAAAAAACTTTGAATCTAAATGTAGCGCTGAGCAATTTAAATGTAACTGGTTCAGTGAGCTTTACATTTATGTAACTAGTAAATTAAATGTCCCCCCGGAACATTTAAATTCCTCATACCTCCCATTTAAATAGATCCATCCTCATTTAAATGATATATTACTGCAATATATTAAACATTGACCCTAAACAATAATTTCTTTGCCCTAAAATTTATTATTATACAATATTTGCATATATTTATACAACATATTATAGTACGTTTTTAAGCTTTTTTGGTTTTTTCTGTATAATTAATCATTCGTAAAACAGAGCTAATCGGTATAATTCCTTTTTTCATTTAAACTTTTATCTTTTGATTTCCCGTTTTCAGTATTTAGAAATGGATTTGAAATGAACTGTTGGCATTAATCCAACATTCAGTGTATAAGTAATGTCGCTTTCTGGTGGCATTCGAGTTTAGTTGCGTCCAGTATGCATATGCTATTTTTCCTCTCGTTGGTCGCATTCCTTTTGTAGACCAAATTGTTATTTGATTGCGATTTTTGTTTTGATTTTCTTTTTCAATTTTTTTTGGCCTTCTTGCTTTTGTCTTTTTTTGTCTTTTTTGTAAATGATTTTTGCGAATGTTGTTTCTTTTTTTGCTGAATTTCTGGGCTTTTTCTTTTCTTCAAATGAACATTTTAAAAATTGTTCGGGTGGTCTTTGATGTCATTTGTACAAAAAGAATTTCTTTTTGCCTTCCTGCGCTTTTGCTCTTGTAAATTTTAATTGTACTTGAGTTTTGTTTCTGGGTTTTGTTCTTTTTTATAGTTTCTGAGAAGGCCCTTGTTGTTCCAATTTTTCTTCCTGTTTGTTGATCTGGGTCTTTTTTTGTTTCTTTTTTTTTTTTTTTCTTTCGCTCTTGAGCGTCTTTTTTTTTTTTTTTTTTCTGCGTTGGGTTGCGAAAAAAAGAAGCTGACTGGTTTAAGCGCATTATGGTTGCGGCCTGGAGCTTTTTTTTTTCTTTTCTTCACCTCACTTCGGTTGCCTTCTGTGAAGAATTGGATATTGGTTTCTGCGCCGTTAGGGTTTCGGTTTTGCGTCTTTTCTGTCTTAAGTTCTCAAAATTTTGAATTTACTCTGTTTATTACGTTTTCCCGTTTTTCTGCTGTTTCTTACTATATTTGTCTGCATAAACTTTTTCTCTATATATTTTGGAAGATATCTGAAAAATTTAGCATAAAATTCGTCAAATATTCACCTTTAAAACTTAAAATTTTGCTGAAACAGCCCAAGATTTTGTGTTTTTTCTTTCTTCATCATTAAATTTCTACGGCAAAAATCCCAGCCTGCGGCCTTTTTACTGCGTTTTTACTGCGTTTTACAACTACCTCGCTGTTATTTTTCTACTGCTAATACGTTTGGACACTTGTATCATCTCAGCACCAGAGGTTTTTTTTGTTGCGCCTTCAAATGGCTAACTGTGGCTACTGCAAAAAGAGGATTACTAAAAAACTGTCCGGCAAAACGATGCCATGTTCGTTTTGTCAGAATCCATTCCACATCGCGTGCACTGGCCTGCCAGAAGACGTCTTTTTGAACCTACCGTACTCTATACCCTGCAGATTTTGCGTGGAAAGCCTTCAAAATTTAAAGCGGGAAATCTCACAGCTTAAATCGGACATTTCTGAGCTCCAATGTCGAAACGACAACCCGGAAGTGCGGTCCGATTTCGGTGACGATCCTGGCAGTAATTCCGACGATTCCACCGGCTTTGTGACAGTGAACAGGCGAAAACGACGTCGACGAAGGTCCTCTATGAAGCCGATTACTTCCGAAGATGACTTGGCAGCCCTTGTCCGTCCTATAATTCAGGAGGAACTGGAACGTGACAGGAATCGCAAGTTTGTAGTTGTCAAAGGGCTTGTTGAGAATCCTGAAATTGCGGATTTACAGCTCGTCCAATCGATTCTTCATTCCTGTTTCAACAAAGCGCCAATACCGGAAATTAAAGAAGTTTTCCGGATGGGTAAAGAAGCGCCAAACCGTCCGCGACTTCTTAAAGTCAGGTTTGAGAGATCCGCCGAGCAGCATTTGGTGCTCGAAAAAGCTCGGTTGCTAAAAACCAGTCCAGATTTTTATAACGTATATATTAGGCCTAGTTTTACTTTGCGGGAACGTAACCTTATAAAAATCCTTTACAATAAACGCGATACTCTAACCAAAGAGCGAGGTTATTCACATTTTGTGAAACACGTGGGTCTATCGCCGGATTCCTGGGAAGTCGTTCCCTCTTCTCAGAAATTCGAGCAGTCAATAAATCCCGTTTCGCATAAAGTCCCCTCTAATAGTCAAGCATAGGACAGTTGCAAAGGTTTAGCTTGCAAATTTTTTAACTCACGAAGTCTCAAAAATAAGCTTGATAACTTACTGTCTTTACTTTTTGAACAAAAATATGATATTTTAAGTATTTGTGAAACATGGCTAGACCCTAGTGTACCCGATATTTTATTAAGTGCTGACAATACTTATTCTGTTTTTCGCAAGGACCGGATTGATAAATTAGGTGGAGGTGTTTGTATTTTGATTAAAAAACACATTAAAGCTGTTGAAGTAACGGTGCCAGAAAAATATGCCTGTTTAGAAAGTTTAGCTGTCGATATTATAGGCCAATCAAACAATAAAATTCGTGTAATTTGTCAATACCGTCCGCCTAAACTTAATTCCCATGTCATGGATCTAAATTATATTGAGTTGCTTGCCGAATTAAACACCTTCTTATGCAGGAGTAATGTGCCATGCATATTTACTGGGGATTATAATATGCCTAATATTTTATGGGATATTCCCACTGTAAAAAATCATGATATTGCTCACTTTAAATTTTTAGAGTCTGTAATTGAAAACGACCTTTTTCAGTTTATCGATTTTCCAACACACACAAAAGGAAACATAATTGATTTAATTTTTTCAAACCAAAAAAATCTTATTTTGGATATCACTCGTAATGAACCGTTTACAGCCTCTTGTGATCATGTAACCATTGATTTTACACTCGCATTTTCCGTTGACAGTAAACAAACAAACGCAAAAATGCACCGTGACTACAAATCAGCTGATTACGAAGGCATATGTAATGAGCTCCGTAAGACGGACTGGGCAAATATTATTTTTTCTTCACGTAACATTAATGATTTGTATGAAAAATTTGTATCTTTGAATAGAAATTTAATAGAAAGATTTGTTCCTTTAAAACGATCTATATCTAAGAAAATAAAATACCCCCGGTATATCGTTTCGTTAAAACAAAAAAAAAAGAATTTTGCACAAGAAGTCCAAAATTAAACCTGAGCTCAAAACAGAATGGGTTAATTGCGATAAAAAATACACCGAAGCACTAAAACGCTTTCACGATCATCTTGAACATGATACTATTAATAGCGGTGACACCTCAAAATTTTTTCGTTTTGCAAAAAATAAATTCACTTCAAATCATTCCCAAGTTGGAGCTATTAAAAAAGACGATAATTCATTAGCAGTTACAAATATTGAAAAATGTAATATTTTTAATGAATATTTTGCTAGCGTTTTTACTAAGGATAATGGCGATTTTCCACATTTTGCCAAAAAAGTGGGAGAAAACGAGGGAAAATTTTCTATTGCCTTTCCTGTTTCTATTGTTGAAAAAAAACTAAAAAAGCTTCCTAAAAAATCTTCTAATACACCTGACAATTTACCACCCATTTATCTGAGAAATATTGCTTGCACAGTTGCTGTTCCCCTAGCCCGCATTTTTGAGCTTTCAATGCTATCAGGTACTGTTCCATCAATATGGAAAGATGCCTTTGTCATACCAATTTTTAAAAAAGGAACAAGCAGCAATCGCCAAAATTATCGCCCTATCTCCTTGACCTGCATTTGTTGCAAGGTCATGGAGAGTGTGATTGTAGATGAGCTTCTTGACTATTTAAATAAAAAAAAGCTAATTCACACTGATCAGTATGGTTTTCTTAAGAAAAAATCTGTGGGTTTGCAACTGCTTTCTAGTATTTCAGACTGGACAAAGGCTCTAGAAAATAAAACCCCAGTAGACGTAATGTATATCGACTTTTCCAAGGCTTTTGATTCTGTCAGCCATTCCAAATTGCTGATAAAATTGAAAGCTTACGGGATTGACTATGAACTTCTAAGTTGGATTTCCAGTTTTTTAAATAATAGAAGACAAAAAGTCATATTAAATAACGAATCAAATGATTTGTACAAAAATTTTGTCAGTTCAGATTACATTCCTGTCTGCAGCGGAGTGCCCCAAGGCAGTGTTCTTGGACCGCTCCTTTTTTTGCTTTATATCAATGATTTGCCTGACTGCCTCGACAAAAACACGTCTGTCAAGCTTTTTGCAGACGATGCCAAATTTTATCACGTTATAGTTGACCAAAATTCCCATATTACTTTCCAAAAGAACTTAAATAACTTTTGCAATTGGGCTAAAGTCTGGCAGTTAAACATTGCTATAAACAAATGCTGCGTTCTCCACCTAGGATTTAATAATAAGAAATTAAATTATTATTTAAACGATAATCAAATTATTAGCCAAAATTCTATACGTGACTTAGGTATTTTAATATCAAACGACTTAAAGTTTTCATCCCATTGTGCATCTATAGCCGCAAAAGCTCAGAATAGAACAGCCATTCTGTTTCGGTGTTTCCGAACTCATAACATGGAAATTTTACTGAAAGCTTATAAAACCTTTGTGCGTCCACTAGTCGAGTTTGAAACCTACGTTTGGAACCCTCATTACCTCATGGACATCGATCGTCTTGAAAAGGTGCAAAAAACTTTTACAAGGCGTTTATATCATAGGTGCTCTTTTCCTTATGTAGATTATGAGACTCGACTAAGGGAACTAAACCTGGATAAGCTTTCAGTGAGACGAAAACGAAATGACATACTGCTCTGCTATAAAATGTTAAATGGACTAACTAATATACCGGTTTATAAATTTCTCTCTATTGATCAAAATAATAAAACCAGAACTAACGGATTAAAATTAAACGGTTTCTATTCCAGATTAGACATATCTAAATATTTTTATTCAGCTCGTATTGTCAACCTATGGAATAAGCTCCCATCTGACTTAGTATTATCACCATCTCTAAACAATTTTTACCGTAAACTTTCTCAGTATGCTATATAAGTTTATTTGTTATAAGCTCTTATAATTTTATAAAATTTTTTTTATATATCACCTTTGCTTGTATTTTGCAACAGGTTATCTTTTGTAAATTGATTATACTTTTCCCCAAAATATTTTTTTTTGTAAAATTTTTTTTGTGTTCTTTGTGCAACCCGCATCAATTTTTTGGATTTTACTCAATTACCCAATCAAAGTTTTAAATCTACTAGTTCAATTCACATTTACACATTTTTATTGTAAGTTTTTTTTCTTTGTATATTTTATTTGTTTGGTAAAAACCAAATTTTTTTTTGGATTAAATGTTTTTTTTGTTTTTTAAAGCTTTCATTAATGATTTTCTCAAGTAATCGATTGAAAAGATTTTTTTTCCACTCATTTAGTTATAAACTGTTCTCTTGATTTGTATTATTTATTTTTTTTATTATGTGTATAGCAGTATTTTTTTGTGTATATTAATTTATAATGAAGGATATTATTGTGATTTGTTTGTTTAACCCTTTCTCTGTCTTTTATTTTTGTTGTACTGTAAGTCTGTTACCCTTGCTGTAACCTTTGCAACAAATAAAATTTCTTTCTTTCCATTCTGGTAGGGGGTATCTTTCTTGAGATATTGCAGATTTAAGAATGTTTCCCCACACGCGAATGACTAATACTTTAATTTGATTATAATGTATTTGATTGAATTTTTTAAAATTGTATATTTTTTCAAGTTGGAAATGGCTTCCAATTTCGTTTTTCATCAATAAAACATTTATTTGGTCTCAGTTTTGTGTTACTAGCTCATGGTGATAAACGGTTTTATTGTCTATCAGTATATACTTATTATTAACTGCAAGGAAAACAAGAGATAAAACATTTATTGTATACATAAGACGTTTCGGATTTTACGCAATCCATCATCAGTTATTACATCTAAAATAAATTATTACAAGATTACAAAAGTAAATGTCAGATATAATATGGGTAGATTACAATAATAATAAAACTCAGAGCGAAAAAAAATTAGAAATTACAAAAAATATATAAAACCATTAAAAACAAAACAACACAATACTAGAAATATTCCTATTTAAAACTGATGATGGATTGCGTAAAATCCGAAACGTCTTATGTATACAATAAATGTTTTATCTCCTGTTTTCCTTGCAATTATTAGATTTCGATTTCCCCGTGGCAAATCAATATACTTATTATTGTTTATTTTTTCGTCTATAATGGCTTCCCAGCAGTATAATTTAACAATTCTTCTATCGCCAACTTCTTGATATGCTTTTAGAGCATCAATATAATAACTATCGATGCCGTTCCACTTAACTGGAAGGCTTTTAAAATTGTAAGTGCAATCAAGTAAATATCGACCGTCTGCATCCATTGCAATCACCACATATGCAATCCACCGACTTTTTTACCTTATGACAACTAAAAGCGCACCATTTTGCTGAAGGATTTTTTATAATTCTTCCTAGCATTTTCGTTTTATTTATTGTTTCTATCCATGGCAAGTTTAGTCCATAATTTTTATAATCCAGAATCATTACAGTACGTTTTATTTTCGGTTGCTTAAAATTCCAAGTCTAGTTTGTAATAAATTTTTAATTTGATTTAAGATTTTTTTTTGTCTACATATTGATTAATGGATAAACTAGCTGAGACAACCCAAGAGTTTTTAGTACTAGAATACGCCCAATTAAAGTTAGACATCTAGTGTTCCAAGAAATTAGGGATGTTTGTATTTTCTCTAATTTATCGACGAAATTTAATTTAATTATAATCATATGTTTTTTATTATAATCAAATTTAATTCCTAAAATTTTTATAGGCTTAGTTACCACATTAAATTTATTAATTCTTGTGTTATTTAAGGTTTTAAGTTTACCTATTCAGGTACATTGTGTTTTATCTGTGTTCAGTTTTAACCCTGAAAAACTTTCAAAGTTAGTTATTGTTTTTCTAGGTTTTTTGACGGATTTTTCATTTGTCAAAAAAGCGTTGTATCGTCGGCGAATCGCAGCATTTTATACTCATGTGCTAATGTTTTTATACCTTCAATTTCGAGGTCGTTTCTGATTTCAATAGACAACAATTCCATTGCTAGTATAAACAATTATGGACTTACTGGATCTACTTGACATCCACTACGTTCCAGCGAGAAATATTGAGTTCTATATCCATTATTAAGAACAGCGGTAGAAGCATCAGTGTAGAAAAGTTTTATATATGCTATAAATTCTTGTAGAATTCCATAGCATGCCATTGTTTTAAATAAATTATCCCAATTTAGTGTGTCAAATGTTTTTTTAATGTCAAGAGAAAGCAGATATTCTTCTAGTTCTGTTTCGTCCGCCCATTTCATAAAATCGATAATTTGTCTGATCATCTATATATCTTCCTTTCATGAACTTTTCTTAATTAGCTTAGGTATAATTTTCTTAAGTCTGTTCGCTAGAGCTTTGCTAATTATTTTGTAGTCTATATTGAAAAGCGTTAGTGGTCTCCAGCTTGGGATAATTAGTAGGTTACGAAATGGCTTAGGAAGTAATTTAAGGATTCCTCTCCATTGTTCTTTTGTGAGTTTTTTAGTATTAGACGTGATTCTTCTAGCGCTTCAAAGAAGAGTCTTGATATTTCGTCCCAATATTTCAAGTAAAATTTGGTTGTAAGTCCATCAGTGCCTGGGGTTTTATTTTTTGGCATTGATTTAAGAGCTTCATAAAATTCAATTTTGTTTTTATCTTCTTGTGTTAATTTGGTTATTTATGGTTGTTATTGCATATTTTATTCAATAATTCATTTTCATCTGTTGTTAAAAACTTTTCTTTTTGTTCCGAGGACATATTTTAAAATAATCATATAGTTAACTTTGTATTTCTTTGGGATTTGTTATGATTTTGATGTTATTGGTGTTATCATGCTTTAGTATTTGAGTTATTGTTGTATTTGCCGCATTTTTTTCCAGCCCACAGAAGTACTTTGTATTTTTTCTCCAATTAATCCAATTAGCTTTTGAACGGATTAATGCCCGTTCTGTTTTTTCAGTGTATATACGCTCCAGTTTCTTAATAGAAAAAATCTTCCTAATTATTTTACAGCATACAGTTTAAAAAGCTCAAGGTTTTTAGGGCGACAAGCTATTAAAAAATTTTGGAAACTTGGGGCACGAGCTATGGGAACTTGGAGCCATTAAGAAAAAAATTTGTTTGGGCTTAGATTTGGGCTTTGCTTCGGCTCAGGTAAACGTTTTAGCGATTTTTAATTCAGCTGCAAGTTTCAAACTTACGGCTCTAAATTCTTTAATTACGGCGTTAAGTTCCCTATTTTTTGCTCCAAGTTTCCTTGGCTCCATCAACCCTGAATTTTTAAAGAAATCAAAAAAGTTGGAAAATTAGTGAAAAAGAGAAATTTTTTAAATGTTATTAAATGAAATCTATGAGAATAAATTTGAATATGAATTATTAAATGTTAAGTCCGCTACACAACTACTAAAAGATAAACTTTTTATTAATTGATTAAAACATAGTATGATGCTTAAGGCTGCTTCATACTTATGACGAAACGTCCTTTGGATAAAGTTCAAAGGACAATTTTAGAAAAGCCAAAACGTCCTTTGGACAAGCCAAAACGTCCTTTGGACTTTTTTCTTTAGACGAAGTACGAATGCTACTTGAAATTTGTCCTTTGGACTTTTTCCAAAGGACAAAGTCCAAAGGGAAAAATCGAAAGGACAAAAAAGTATGAATACGTTGTCCTGTGGATTTTGTCTTTTGGACTTTGTCCAAAGGACTTTTTGTCGCTGCGTTTTTCCTTTGAACAAAATCCAAAGGAGTTTTCTCCTTTGTACTTTGTCCAAAGAACGTTTTGTCCTAAGTATGTACCAACCTTTTGCTTAGTAAAAGTGCATTTATAAAAAAAAATTGCTTTAGTAAGTTCAGGTGTGGCGGAAAGCGCGTGGCAGTATAGGTCAATTAAATAAAACATATAATATCGTTTTTTTATAAGTCGTCATTACGCCCGCTTTCATTTGCGTTTTTATCATATTCAAATTTTTGTCGCCACATATGTCAATTAAATCGTTCCATGCAGTAAAAAGGCTCCGTACGGTGTATGGGCAGTAAAGGGGTTTGTATTACGGTTTTGCGCGTTAACTACTGACTGGTTGTGTCCGCTTTAATTAAACCCCGTTAGTTGGCAGCCCCAGCTTAGGTTTATTTATGCTTAACCTATTTTTATGGATATTAATTGAGACGCCAACAATCTGCAGTTGGTCTCGGCCAACTTAGGTAGGAAAATGTGTTAAGCAGAGATAATTCAGTGGCTGACTGAGTTATCTCCTTGAGATAGGAAAGCGACCTTGATAACTTTTTAATATGGCGGAATGGCCTCGATTCTATCGTGTTTGGTACAGGTACCATTTTTAAGAAACTTGCACATAAATTAAACCGCTATTAAACCGCTCAGTAAGTCCTCTAACACTAGTCTCACATATGTATTTTATGCTCTAAAATTTCACTTTGTTTTTTGGCTAAAAAGTATAGCCATTGTGGTAAATCAAAATTACGTTTAAACGTGTTTCAAGCTAAAGCCTTCGCTAAATTTTGCTCAAACACTTTTGTTGTGCATAATGCAATGTTTACTAACATGTTTGTCGCAACGCGGTCAGTTATTGTAACGTAATTTTTCAAAATAAACCTCTAGTGTAATCTGTCCTAAACATTTTTATTAGCGCGCTGGGAAATCGCCAGCGTATTCAAAGTCTTATTTTACGTAAAATTTGCTTCCAAAACATGTTAAGCCTAAGGCACACATAAAAATAATTACAACGTAACTAAATATCTTGTATGACACAGAGTACCACGGTGGTTCTTTCTATTGCCAATCCCTCTTATTTTCCTATTACCGTACCCCTCGCCACCGTGTCCCGACTTGACCCCCCGGTCAAGAGGGTGTGTGGTATAAATCCCCATACGCATAGGTTAATTAATTACTGCTTATTACGTGCTCTTTTCTCACTTTTATAACTGAGCTATTTAAAATAGGGAAAAACCACTGCTTTTTACAGACAAGGAAAGGAAGTGTCACATGTAGCGAACAAAGGGCCCCCCATACTGGCTTGTCCCCTTTTGTCCGTTACACAGGCATATTACAAAATCAGTATTATCTTAGCCTGTTTTTGTCATGGAAATCAATTTTTTCTTAAGGCCCATATTTAAGGCGCAGGGCCACCTTTTTAAAAACAAGATCTTAATTAGAATATTCAAATGCCCTAATCAGAGCGTGCCGTACCTTTAAGTAGTAAGTGCACTAACTGTCAATAAGCAATATAAAGTCAAGCATTTTTTCCTTTATATTTGTGTTACATATTTTTGGTGTTATAAGGAGAAGATCCAATTTTATGTTAAATGCTTGGCGAACGATCTACAGTGATTTTTTATTAATTATAAAAATCTGCTATTATCTGTGATTTCCGTGTCATTATGTACACATAGAAATAGTCGGTATTTTACCAAAGGTGAACACTCTAATAACGGTCTGTCCATGACGTGCGGTCACAGCCTGCACGTCCGTATACTAATTGGGCCTAATTAGATTTTATAATTCACGCTGAACGACCCGCACGTCCGTCCACCGCAGACGGACGTCCGGGCTTGGACCGACGGGCGGGACGGACGGGATTTTATGATGCACGCTGCTTCAACCCGCTGTGACATACCTTTATTAGATTATCCATTTTTGGTATTACTTTAAAAATTCATTTTAAATGATTTAATAAAGTATGAGATATTCCATGCAAAATTACATTTTTTAGACTTTTGGACTTGATTAAAAACCCACACTGTGGATTGTTTAACATTTAATTAGACCAAGCACTAAGCACACTGTCGGAAATTTGCTCTTGTGCATTCTTTCTATTAGAATTTAGGATTTACGATTAATCAAAATTGAATCTGATTTGAACCATTCACGTGCGACGTGGGTAATGCTTCATACCTGTATTTTCATTTCCTTCTATTTTTATAGAAATAGTTATCATAATACAAATCGATTACGGCAGGAAATTATTATAAATGGTGCACACGACATCGTTTATTAGTTTATTACACCACCCCCATTTTTTTAATAACTAAATAAACCAGCTCATTTATTTAAATAAACTATAAATAAGCTCATTTATTTATTTATTTAAACCAGCTCATTTAAATAAACTGTATTTTTTACTTGCCCGGGTTTTAGTAATTTTTATTGAATTGAATCTGAAGCACCAGCTGCAATAGTTTCTTCTAAATTAGTGTTTTATTTTTTTAAACTTTAATTATTTTATTTATAATAATAATAATGTATTACCTTCAGCAACCATCAATGCTTCTCTTTCAAGAAGGTTTTCAATTTCGGCTAGACTTTGCATAAGCTCATAACGAGCCACGCAAAGCTTTAGGTCTGAATACGTGGCGCAAAATTCATCCAAATCAACTTCCACTGAACTATCGATTTGATCGCTAAAATTATGATTTATCGTAAAATACTTCATCAAGACAATTATAAGAATGCATAAAGGAAGAAAATATCCGATTTTAAGTTAAGCAGTTGTTTTAATATATATGTTAAGCAAGCCACAGTGCAGATATTTCATCATGTAAAAAAACAGAATGCCAACTTTTTTTAAATTCTTGGATGCAGTTTTTTCCACGTAATTTTGTCAAATCACGGTGGTCAAAACCGTCCCATTTGAACAGAAGGTTTTCCATGTTAAAGATTTTCACAGCATTGATACTATAGAATCAGTGAAAAGCGATTTTAGCCAATGAGCGCTTAAAAAAATTAATTTTTAATGAACTTGAAAATCTCCAATTCTTACCTCTTACTTTTGTTTCCACTGAGCAAAACATATACCCATAATCTCGAATAGTACCCGTCATTTCAGGGTCTTTAAAATTCTGACGTGATATTCCAGATTTTTTTGTTGAATTCGACGTATGAATTATTTTACATGATAAAATGTGAAATATTTTAAATAACTGGATTGATTCAACAGTATTATGAGGAAAAATTTTATCTAGGAATTTCGCGTTTGCAATTTTAGTTTGCTAACAAAAAACTGGGAACGTTAAAATTTTTGGAGGGAGTTTTTTACGTAATGTGGTCAAGTATGTGACGGGTTTTTTTGTTAGGTCCGACGTCATTTCACATAATAAAATGTAAACATTTTGAATAATTTGAATTATTCGACATTTTCAGTCTTCTTAATTCCAAGGTTTCAAAATATAGAAATTGTAAACGGGATTTATAGTCAGAATATGGTATATTGCATTTAAAATAAACAGCTCTTGTAAAATATTTGGACTTTCTCCAAGCAAATTACATCGCCAACTTGATATGGGTTAAAAACTGGGGTGGCAGTTTCTAAAAGTGGTCGTACATATGATTTGTAGGCCATTAACAAAAAAAAGATTTTTGCTTTTAAAACAACGAAGTAAAAGAGATGCTCGTGAGTATGCTTTACTAGATATTTGAGCACAATGAGTAGAACACTTAAGGTTGCTGATAATAGTAACACCAAGATCTTGCATATGGTGACATATTTTATAAGATTGTTAGCTATATAGAGCATAAACTTTTTCGGGAATAGACTATTTCGGCATAAGGCGTTTTACACAATAAAATTCCAATACACATTAGGCCGAAAGTTGGAATTAAAATACTATTTAAATAAAAACTTCAATTAATTTTGCAGTGTAAAATAACGCGTAAACACTAAAGGCAAAATATAAATTTGATTGGATTTGTAATTATGTAGTTATTAATGTTTAATTTCGTAAACATGCGAACATAAAAAATAAAATTAGGATCATAACCGAGTACCGAATATATATAAGTAGGATTTTACTCGGGTGGCAGCAGATGGTCCGATGGTCCAGTGGTTTGAGGCGGTCCGCTTCAGACTGTAAAGTCGGCAGTTCGAATTCCTATGTCTCTATTTTACTTTTTGTACCGGGAATTTAAATTTATCAAAATTTCACTTAAACTTATCAAAATTGAATTTAATAAAAATAATTTAGGGGTCGCATTCTGAAGAAACCCTTATATTTACCCCGATAAATCCATTCCAATGAAAATAAAAAACTAAATATTTATTGTAAATAAATAAACCTGCCGCATATGGGACAGGAAATGATTGCAATGAATTTTTTTTGAATTTTTTTTCTCGCGAGGCAAAACCACCTCGCGCAAAATAAAAAATTTAGTCAATGTGCGTATTTTATTTTTTATTCAATTAATCCTACTTAAAATATTTAACCTCCTTTCGCGTTGGATAATTTCTTATTCTTAAAACAATAGAAAAAATTTAACCCAACTTTTACCTAGGTAAAATTGATTTTTCACTCGCATCCTTAAGCACGTAAAAAAAGGTTACCCCGATAAATCCATTCCAATGAAAATAAAAAAACTAAATATTTATTGTAAATAAATAAACCTGCCACATATGGGACAGGAAATGATTGCAATGAATTTTTTTTCTCGCGAGGCAAAATCACCTCGCGCAAAATAAAAAAATTAGTCAATGTGCGTATTATATTTTTTATTCAATTAATCCTACTTAAAATATTTAACCTCCTTTCGAGTTGGATAAATTCTTATTCTTAAAACAATAGAAAAAATTTAACCCAATTTTACCTAGGTAAAATTGATTTTTCGCTCGCATCCTTAAGGTCTCTCCGGACAGTTTTTATTGCAGAGCGTTCAGTAGTAAACCAATTGCAATAAAGAGCAAAAATTACCCATTTTTATTTACACACAATTTACTTTTGAATTATTATACTTATAGAGTATTATAATATTTTAAGATATTCAAATGACGAAAATTTGACTAAAGTCTTCCAGGCTGAAATTAAGGGCGTAACCGCTCTCCGCCAGGAAGAAATAAACAATAAACCCGCGAACGAGAAAAATTAAAAAAAAAAGTTTTCAGCGGTTATGTAACCAATTATTATTTAGTTGCGTCATGTGTTTTTCTGCACGTGATATTTTCTCAAACAACTAGTGGTTACTTTACCACTCATCTATTTTCACCCTGATAGAATTTATCTTTAATTGGCGAAAAGCAGGCAACAAATCCTGATTACAATAATGATATTTTTTGAATTTATGTTAAATAAATTTTTAAAATTGTAAAAAAATAAAAAAAAACATTATTAAAATCAAAAAAAAAAAAATTGTGGCCAAATATGTTTTATGTGGGAATCGATCTCGGGACCTTTCAAAAAATTTGACGACGCGCTAACCGACTATGCCACTGCTACCATGGGATGATGAGCTCTAAAAGCGATTTATAAACCACCCTTCTGAAAAAATTGATAAAACGCACGACGCACGACAGAACTATTTATGCGTTAAAAAATACAAAAGATGTTATGGCCTTCCAAAAATTATAAATTTCAATAGAAATATACTATCTGGAGCTTTAAATTTTACCAAATTAAATTAAATCGAAGTTTTAACGAAATTTTGAAAAAATTAACCCCCATTTTTCACGGAAAATTCTTTATTAAACCATAAATACAACAATATTTAGTTTAATTTTTACGTACGTGAAAGCGGGTAACTGTGACTCTCTATTGGAAGTATTTTTTTAATAAATAGTGTGTAGTAAATATTTTTAAGGGTTTTAAAAAAATTTCATTGCAATTTGATTTTTAATATCAATTATTTCAATTACTTACAATAATATAATGAATGTTCACTTTATAATCGTGATATTTCTGCCTTTTTAACACTCATATAAATTTTTTAGTGAAATATTACTGTATTTCACGAGATCTGGTATGCCAAAAATGGCGATTTTCCATACTTAAGAAAACTGTCCGGAGAGACCTTAAGCACGTAAAAAAAGGTTACCCTGGGGTAACTTTTAACCGTGCGTCAGAATGCGACCCCAGATCTTTTTGGATAATTTAAAATAAAATTTGATCTCCAAAATAAAATTTTGATAAGTTTAAATTCCCGGTACAAAAAGTGAAAAAGAAACATAATTGGAATTTGAACGTCCGACCTTACAGTCTGAATCGGACCGCCGCAAACCACTAGACCATCGGACCATCTGCTCACTCCCGAGTAAAATCCTACTTATATATTCGGTGCTCGGTTATGATCGTAATTTTATTTTTTATGTTCGCATTTTTACAAAATTAAACATTAATAACTACATTATTACAAATCCAATCAAATTTATATTTTGCCTTTAGTGTTTACGCGTTATTTTACACTGCAAAATTAATAGAAGTTTTTATTTAAATATTATTTTAATTCCAACTTTCGGCCTAATGTGTATTGGAATTTTACTGTGTAAAACGCCTTATGTCGAAATAGTCTATTGCTAAATTTCCTGCTGATAACATAGAGCATTTTTGAAACGCTATATTTAATTGCCAATCATTATCCCAAGTGCTAAATTGTTTCAAAATATGTAAAATAATCGACAGTATTATGTGGAAAAACTCTCAAGCAGATTATTCAAAAAACTGTGGAATAGTCTATAGGACGCAATAGATATTTTAATTTGATGAAAAATCTCCATTATGAATTGCTTTGCATATAATTAAAACAATTAGCCATACATTATGCATTTTTGACAATAATAAGTATATGCAAAAACAGTATTATTACATTTATCTGTTTTGCGATCATACAAAATTTACTTTTTTGATTACTCATTAGAAACATTTTAGTTTTAATTTATTTTTAAAGCGCTGATTTTTTTAAAATTAAAAAAAAAATAAAACAATCTAATTTGAAATTTAAAACATTTAATAATAAAATGTCTCATTGCCTACCTTTCTGTTTCCTTTGATTGTTGGTTTTCGTTGGCGGCCGATACCAATACAGCCGATAGTCCAACAGCGCATAAAACTATGTAGAAATTCATGGTCCGAGTCTCCGAAAAAAAAGTGTTAGCTGAAAGCAAAATGTTTATGCTTTAGATGGAGCTGAAGACGCTGACAGAGTATCACCGGATTAGAGCCGCACCTAATATGGTGTTGAAAAGGATTATTCTCAGTTCTAAAAGGAATTGAATAAAGTTTTAATTATCCAATACGGCAATTTTTCCAATGTTATGGATCCTTATGACTTTAACAAAATAAGTCAAACCACGCGTAACGTCAGTGTTGATGTTATTCTTTCTCGATTGCAGCGTTTAGCATGAGTTAGTAAAGTGGGTCTTGCGAATTGTTATTGTATATTATCTGTGACCTCTTCAGCGGGATTGCTGATAACATACAAATTGTACAGAAAAACATACAATAAAAAAGGTTTTATAATAAAATGGACTCATTTTGGCGCATAAAATAGAGAATATAATTTGATAATCAATTGAGTTTCAATTGAGTGGGTGCATTTCGTAACTAACGAATTTATGCCGTTTTGATTGCTAAAACCTAATGAAGTTGAAATGATTACATTTATCACGCTAAGTAATAAAGGAAATAAACTTAAGCCAATTATTAAAGATTAGAAGTGACAATAGAACACAAATAGACACCATTTAATGGAGAATGACTGTGTGAATCGTAACATTTGGACTATACATTTAATATTTAAAAGAACAAGTGAAGTTTAGTCCCAAATACTAAGTAATAATTTATAATACAATTCAACCATACTAAATTACTAATAAAAATATAATATAACAAAATAACGCCAAATTTAAAAAAAAGAATAGTTGTAAGTTATTTATAAATGATACTGTTATTGATTTTCCGCAAACTTTTCAGCCACACGGTTTTTTGGAAATTTCTAGCGCCCACAGTGTAATAAATATAAAATAATAACAAAAATATGCAATATACCGAAAAATGTGCAACTCCTACATAAAAAATTAAGTCAGAGTAGGCCATTATAATGAGCCTCGCCATTTAAATAACACCCTCCATAATAATGGCATAGTAGCCATTTTAATTTTCAGGAATATGCTGTTAGCCTACGTCACTTTACACAAAAGAGCGCGCATCGCGCAAATGAAATAAAATGTTTTTGTTGATTCGCGCGCATTTGTGCAAAGTAACGTAGGCGACCGGAATATTCCTGCAAATTAAGATGGCTACTATTCCTATTGTTATGGAGGGTGCTGTTTTAATGGAGAGGCTCATTATAATGACCTACTCTCACTTAAAGTTTTTATATAGGAGTTGCACATTTTTTGATATATTATATATTTTTGATAATACTACGTGGGCCAAATCAATCAGGTGAACAAACTGATGCACGGGTTTAGGGTCGATGGAGCCAAGGGAACGTCGAGTCAAAAATAAACATCGATAAAACCTATACCTAAGCCTAAGCAAAACCTAAAAAAAGATTAAAATTTTTTCCGGCGGCTTAATGTTCCCTACTTACGGCTCTAAAGACCCCGTACCGGTGCACGAAATATTATTTTTGGTCCCGTCACATCTTCGTCAAACGATGCTGGATTTATACACGGTAATTACGTCAATGGATTAAATTAACCAGTATATTCTTTAATTTAATAAAATTGCCTCGATAGTTTCTAAGTTAAAAGAGTTTTTAATATAAAAACTAGAATTTATTAAAATTAACAACAAATATTATAAAGTTTTATTTCAAAATTCATCACTATAACAAAATTAATGTTGAAAGATTTTTTTTTGTTATTTGATCTCATAAAAATCTTTAAAAAAATCTTTTTTTTTTCTGCATGATAGCCGCTTATCACTGCGCACGCAATCTGTTCTATAAATAAAACCTTTTCACAATTATAAATTATAGATTGGATAATAACATTAGTAAAAATTGCTAACAAATTATGAATTAGATCAAAGTGTAATAAAGAAACGGTGGGATCTAAAACTGATTTACTAAAATTGTAAGTTTATAACAAAACTCTAGTAAATACCCTTAACTATATAATTTGTTTTTAATCCGCGTCTTTTGATTAAGCAAGCTATCTGCTCGGAGCCAAAGCACAAAAAAATGGAGTCTCGGATTGGAATACTCAAATTAAAATTCGGTTTCAAAGCTTGAATTGACCGGTATTTTTTTTAGCCACAATCAACAAGTTTTCCGGTTGTTCAGACAATAAAAAAACTCCATATGTTTTTTTTTTTAAATTAACTTGTTTAAAACTAAATTATTTTTTTAAATTTTTTTGTTAACGTGGCCTACCCTACAATATTAAAAAAACCCGTAAACTTTCCACAAAATTGTTAAATTTAAGAATAAAAAAATTAAAAAATTAGTCTGCAATAATGCAAAACATATAGTGTAGTGAATGTATGCAATCTGCTAGCTTAAAAACCATTTTTTTTTTGAAAAGGACGATTTGCTTTTTAAAAAAATTAAGTTAGTAAGAGCAAAATATGCATTGTTGGTAAAAGTGGCGTTTTTTTGGTCTGTTGTTTGGTTTATAATAAGTCGTTATTTATACTTTGAGAACAATATTTGTACTAGAAAGCAATATTATAACTTTAAAACGACTTAGCAAATCATAAATTTTTTGGCGTTTTATTTTTTAATTTTTATATATCTGTTCTATAGTTTTATATATTTACTAGTTTTAATAACTTTTTTTCCACCCCCTCCCATCTTTTTTAATTTTTTTAAACTTTCGTAAGACTATTCCGCTTTAGTCTGGCGTCCATAACGTGACAATAATCAATAATCTAAAAAGCTAATATTTGCAAAAAACCCCAACAAAATTTAATTATTACGATTTTGACAATAGTCTTAGACTTTCTTTCTGAAAAAAAAAGAAAATTCGTTTTAAATATCGTGACATTTATCCGTAAGGCGATTTTGAACGCGATGATTTTTTTTAACCATAAGTGACGTATTTATGTGGACTATTATGTTTAGTATTCCAATTTACCTCAAAACAAAAACTACGAGTAGTATAAGCGTACCATTTAAAAAAAACGGTTATATGCTAATTATGTTTTCATTTCATTTTTTTATTTTATAAATATAAATTTTTATAAAAATAAACTAAAATTATTATTATTTATCCTTTACTTTTAAAAAAGGTAATTTAATATTAAAAAATAGACTTCACATTTAAAGCATTTTAAAAAATCAAATAGCAGCAAAACTCGTATCCACAAGTTTAAATGAAAAACTTACAAATAATTCACCTCATAAATCGGAGCAAACTTGCATAAAACCTTTGCTAAATTATAAATGGATATTAAGTTTTTGTATCTTTTCGAAAATTAACAATATTAACACTTTTATTGTTTCACACGATTTATAAAACACTTATTAAAATTGCAGGTGAACAGTGCGTGGGGAAAAATTAAAATATCAAAAAAGTTTAATTAAACTTAAGAACAATAATTTTTAGGAAAAACAAAAGTTGATTAGAATTTCCTGAGTAACACGGAAAAGTTATCAACTTATGTGAATTAATTAAAAAAAACCACCAAAATATTGGGGGTTTCGCGTTTTTAATTTAAAACATTTTAAGAATTTGCCGTATACAAAACTTGACATATATATATTTTCACATTGAAAGGCTTTAAAATATTTGTTTTATTAAAGTTTCTTAACCATGTCTAAAATTATTTTGCTCTTTTTTTCACAAGAATCGAAGCATAATTATTTTAAGGTTACTTCCAAGTGGGACGTCAAAATATATGCTATAGGTATGTGCAGCTGGTAAACTTCTAAACCAATGTTTGCTGTGATTCTAAAAACAGTAAGCAGGGTTTTATTTAGAATAGTTTGAACATTATATGTAGTGTAGCTTTATATTTTATTCACCTATATTTAAACTCACAAATTTTTCATCAACAACATTATCAACAATATAAGTTAACTAAACTAAGAGTAAATTCAATCGGGGTGAAAACCTGGGGGTCGTCAAGTAAGCACCTGTTTTTCAAAAAAAAATATCACGTGCAGGGCCTGTTTCATAAAAACCTTTGTAAATTCTCATTTTACAACTCTCCGCCTATTTTTTGTAAAATACATGATAAAGGTTTTTCAACTTGTAATCCAGGGGGAGCATCTGCGCGCACTGCTGTGCGCTAATTGGTCGCAGCCACGTCATTTCATCTCCGCTGAACGATCAATATTCGCCGTGTCGAATATCCTCTATCATGTAATTTACAAAAAATAGGTGGGGATTTGTAAAATGAAAATTTACAAACGTCTTTATGAAATAGGCACCAGGGAACCGCACGACGCAACTTAATAATTATTGGTTACATTATTACTGGCGACTGATTTTTATTTTTTCTTGGCTTGCCTATTTATTATTTATTTCTTTTTGACGTAGGGCGGTTATGCTTTTAATTTTAGCCTGAAAAATTTAACTTTAGCTTACATAGTGTCAGATAGTTTGTATAAACTTTAAACAAAATGTATTTGTATTCATTCTGATTGGTTTTACAACAGTTTTGTCGATTATATCTACGTGGGATCTAAGAACAAAGGGATTTAATTACTGACTTATCAATTCATCTAAGGAATCTCGGTGTTAAAATTTCATCCACTATGTATTTCTTTAATATAGATGAACCAGATAACCAGATAATGGAAAATCAATAAAACCACTTAAAAACAAACAATAGTAAAATATAACTAGACAACAAAATAGTCTCAAAAATACACATTTCCAATAAAAAACAAACGGCTTGCATTATGACTATCTTAACAAACAAACCTTTTGTTTCAAAAAGGTTCATTTTAAAGTTCTATATTTTAAAATTTAAAAAATGCCAATTCAAACTTCACCAACATTGAATGGTTATAAAGATAAAAAATATTTATAACATACTTTGTGTGGCATACTTTTTATTTATAACATACTAATGGTCTTAGAGCCGTTATTTTCGCTTCTACTTTGGGTCGTCACATATTTCACATATGTGAGGACCCAAAGTAAAAACTAAAACTAGAATCGAAAATAACCAAGCGCTGAAAAATTTAGACAGCCAAATTTATTGAAAAATTTGGCCGATACAGGAATTGCACCTGTCACCTCCAGAGTCGACTCTGACGTGCTATCCATTACACCATAGGCTGGACAACAAAATGAGAAAGATAATTGCCTTTTATTAACGCCTTTATTAATGCCTTTTATTAATTGCCACTTAGAGTTTTCACGGAAGGGACACAATGTGTCACACCTTCCCACCAAGAGAAGAGTTACTCTCAACCTCTTCGATTCAATATGCTCACCTCCACAAGCCCCAAAAAGCCTCACTGGCATACAGACCGGGAGGTATGTATCGGCCACCAAATATGTGACGACCGAAACTAGAAGCGAAAATAACCAGAAGCTGAAAAATTTAGAAAGGCAAATTTATTGAAAAATTTTACCGATACAGGAATTGAACCTGTAACCTCTAAAGTCGACTCTGGAGTACTATCCATTACACCATAGGTCGTACAACAAAATGAGAAAAATAATCGCCTTTTATTAACGCTTGCACTTTGAGTTTTCACGGAAGGGACACATACGCGGTATGTGTCACAAACAACTGAATATAATTACACACAAGCAAACAAATATAAAGCGAAAATTAAACCACGCCTATGTTTTCAGCTACAAGTATTGTACCCATAGGAATAGTTATCTAATTTTTTATAATAGTTTTACGTTTTACACATTTTTGGTGATTTCCTTGAAATTAATGCTATTTTCGTTAACTCTGGTAAGTTTTTGTAATTTATGTTAACAAAAATAATGCTGAAGGTTTTGTGACACCCAAAGTAGAAAAAAAAATAACCAGGCGCTAAAAAATTTAGACAGCCAAATTTATTGAAAAATTTGGCCGATACAGGAATTGAACCCATAACCTCCAAAGTGGACTCTGGTGTGCTATCCATTACACCATGGGCCGGGCAATGAAAGGGGAAAGATAATCGCCTTTTATTAACGCTTGTACTTTGAGTTTTCATGGAAAGGACACATACGCGGTATGTGTTACACCTTCCCACCAAGAGAAGAGCTGCTCTTAGTCTCTTCGATTCAATCCACACACCTCCACCAGCCCCAACAAGCCCGTCTATGTTCCGTAGAATGGGGGGTACACTGGAATACAGACCAAGAGGTGTATATTGGCCACCAAATATGTGACGACCCAAACTAAAAGCGAAAATAACCAGGCGCTGAAAAATTTAAACAGCTAAATTTATGGAAAAATTTGGCCGATACAAGAATTGAACCCGAAACCTCCAAAGTGGACTCTGGCGTGCTATCCATTACACCATAGACTGGGCAATCAAGGGAAAAATAATCGCCTTTTATTAATGCTTGTACTTTGAGTTGTCCCGGAAGAAACACAATGTGTCACACTATCCCACCAAGAAAAGAGCTGCTCTCAGCCTCTTCGATTCATACTGCACAAATCCACAAGCCCCAACAAGCCCATCTATCTTCTGTAGTATGGCAGGTACACTGGTATACATACCTGGCGGTGTGTATCGGCCAACAAATATGTGACAACCCAAAGTAGAAGTGAAAATAACCAGGTGCTGAAAAATTTAGACAGCCAAATTTATTGAAAAATTTGAAAAAATTAAAAAAAAATTTCCATTACACCATAGGCTGGGTAATGAAAGAGATAAAATAATCGCCTTTTATTAACGCTTGCACTTTGAGTTTTCACAGAAGGGACACAATGTGTCACACATTCCCACCAAGAGAAGAGCTGCTCGTAGCCTCTTTCATTCAATCTGCACACCTCCACAAGCCCCAACAAGTTTGTCTACCTTCCCGGGAGGTACACTGGTATACAGACCAACAGATGTGTATCGGCCAACAAAAATGTGACAATCCAAACCAGAAGCGAAAAAAACCAGGAGCTGAAAAATTTAGACAGCAAAATTTATTGAAAACTTTGGCTGATACAGGAATTAAACCTGTAACCTCCAAAGTGGACTCTGGCGTGCTATCCATTACACCATAGGCTGGGCAATGAAAGGGGTAAGATAATCGCCTTTTATTAACGCATGTACTTTGGGTTTTCACAGAAGGGAGACATACGCGGTATGTGTTACACCTGCCCACCAAGAGAAGAGCTGCTCTCAGCCTCTTTGATTCAATCCGCACACTTCCACCAGCCCCAAAAAGCCCGTGATACACTGGTATACATACCCGGGGGTGTTTATCGACCGCCACCAAATATGTGTCGACCCAAAGTAGAAGCGAAAATAACCAGGTGCTGAAAAATTTAGACAACCAAATTTATTGAAAATTTTGGCTGATAAAGGAATTAAACCTGTAACCTCTAAAGTCGACTCTGGCGTGCTATCCATTACACCATAGGCCGCACAACAAAATGAGAAAGATAATCGCCTTTTATTAACGCTTGCATTTTGAGTTTTCACGGAAGGGACACATACGCGGTATATGTTACAAACAAGTGAAATGATGTTTAAAAATAATAACGCACAAGCAAACAAATATAAAGCGAAAATTAAACCACGCCTACGTTTTCAGCTACAAGTATTAAACTCATAGGAATAGTTATCTAATTTTTTATAATAGTTTTACGTTTTACAAACTTTTGGTGATTTCCTTGAAATTAATGCTCTTTCAAACAATGTAGTTTTTGATTCTTTTTTATTCCTCAAAATTTATAACTTTTTTTGGATTAATTATCTGTTTTAAGGGGTCAAGTTTTTTTCTTATATGTTTTGTTGTTTATTATATTTTTGATTAAATTTATTAATTTTCTAAAGCAAATTATTTAAAAAAAGCTTTGAAACAAGCTTTGATCCTACCTGTTTGTCGACATATAGCAATGAAAAATGAATAAATTGTTAGAACATATTTTGGAATTTATTAAAAATGAATTTATAAAGCTTTTAACATCGTTAAAAAATCATGGGTACATATTACATTAATTTTACATACGTAGATATAACAATAAAGGCTAAAAAGATCCATTAAAACATGAGTTTTTTTTTCAAAGAACATTTATACGTGTATATAACAAAACTATTTATTCGAATATTTTGGCGAATGATATTTAACTAAGATAATTTCATTCAATATTTAAGTAAAAGTACATTTTCACAAAGTCATCTAATCAAATGTTTAAGCTTTTACATATAACTTTAATATATATGTAAATATATATTTGTGTTTGTAGCATTGATATGGTAAACAGATGCAATTTTGTCAACCGTTAAAAACGAGTTGTATTTTAATAAAGGGCACGAACTACAAAGGCCAGTAAAAATCTAAAATTGCTTATAAAAGCAAAATATAAGAACAGCAGAATGATGAGGAAATTAAATGACGACGATAAGGCATCATTAAAAAGTTAAAGCATGATATTCATATAATGCAATTAATGAAAAAGGCAATGAAATGAAAATAAAACCAAATTGGTTTTATTAGTATAAGCTGCTTGGATTTATAAGCACTAATAATCTTTAAAGATTCAAAATTTTTTATCATTCGGTTTACAGCTCACAGAAAATCGAGGAAAAAAGTTAAAAGTTTTAATTGAAATTTTGAAAGCCAATTAGAACAACCACAACATATTAAATTTTATGCTTCCGTCTTTATGTCATACTTTTTAATTAATAAACAGCGCGAAATAATAAAGTTGTAACAAAAAAGTACTTTCTTTATACTTTTAAAAGTATGATTTTAACGAAACCTACCTCCGGTAGTTTCACTTAGAATGAGCTTAAATTTGCCAAAGACAGTGTAACTTGGTCCTTATTAATTAACTTTAACTATACAATATTTTGCACAAACTTATACAATTGCTTACAATTATTAAAAAACTAAAACCATTCAAACAATTTCCCCATCCTAAGCCAAACTATTCGTTTAATAATATTAGCAAAAAAATATAATACTATATAATATATTAAGGAAAAATATGACACTCAGTCTCAGAAGCGAAACTATTTGGTGCCATTTTTTGAGCACTGCCGTTAAGTGTTGTGCGCATAAAATGGCAAAACAATTGTTCTTATTGAGGCATGTGTCGTGTAAATGGGCACTGCTAAAAATGTAGCAGTGTTTTTGCGCATATCCTAGCATGCTAACTCGAACGCACTGCATTTTGAAGTACACTGCACTTTTTTAGCAATCTTATGCGCATATATGCGCATATACTGCACATAAAATAGCACAACCGCGGGAAACAAAAAAAAATAAACCGACTAAAAAACCACTACTTAGTTTACACACTGTGTTACAAAATACAAACTTTTAGTATAGACATACAAAAATAAAATCCAATGCAATACACAAAAAGATCTATTTATGTAATGCATTGAAATTTATTTTTGTATGTCTATACTAAAAGTTTGTATTTTGTGTACAGTGTGCAAAATAAGTAGTGGTTTTTTAGTCGGGTTATTTTTTTTTTTTCCCGCGGTTGTGTTATGTGCAGTATATGCGCATATATGCGCACAAGTATTGCCAAAAAGTCTAGTGTGTTATGCAGTGCGTTCGTGTTAGCATGCTAGATATGCAAAAAAGACACTGTATATTTTAAGCAGTGCCCATTTACATGACACATGCCTCAATAAGAACAGTTGTTTTGTCATTTTATGCGCACAACACTTAATGGCAGTGCTCAAAAAATGGCACCAAATAGTTTCGCTTCTGAGACTGAGTGTCATATTTTTCCTTAATATAATATATAGTATTATATATTTTTGATATTAGATCCATTTACATGGTATATGACGTATTGTGTGGCTTGAATTTGCATTCCGAAATGTATAAAATTTCAAAATGTTCAAAGATTTAAAAGGCAAAATAGCGAATCTTTGGACCAACGTATGTCAAAAAAAAAAACACGCTATATACTGAAAACTACCCGGCGTTTTATACAGAATCTTGTCTCTAAACCAGAAACCAAAGGTCATTTTATAATTAAACTGAAATAAAGCTCGACCAAGACATTGTTTTTAAATGTTTATTGAGATAAATATAATGCACACAAAAAGTAAAATAATAATGACTCTTAACCCTTTAGGACTCTTTCCGCTGCAAATCTGCAGAAAGGATTTCCCACCAATGCTGCTCAGTGTTAAACTCCGCGTTTCACTTCCGGTTCACATGAAGTTTAACACTGAGCAGCAGTGAATTTATTTATACGTTGAACCAATTACACAACACTGTTGCATTTTTTAGTTTGAAGAATAAGAAAAAAATATCACACCAATCTTTGACAATTGAAAGTTTAAACATACTTTTTTTTAAGGACCCGCATTACGCTGCTCAGGAAATCTTTCCTTCGGTTCACAGAGTTTCGCGAGAATTTTCGGCCACTTTTTCAAGTTTTTCTGGTTGAATTGAAAAATAGTTTTTGACAAGCGCGAAATCGCCACTTTTTCAAATTTATAGTTGTTTTTTACACCTACAAATATAACCTTCTAATTGAAAAAGTGGCGATTTAGCGTTTGTCAAAAATTGCTGTGAGTATGATTTTTTCAATTGTCATTTTATCAGACCAAAAAAATGCAACATTGCTGTGTAGTTAGTTCAACGTATAAATAAATTATTATTATACGGTAGAAATTTTTATTCAGTGGGCAGCTGGCCAAATCAATTACAAACTTCTTATGGTGTAAATAATGTCCATCTCAGACTAGTCCACATTTTTTCTATCTAAACTCACGCCCGGAGAGAAATCGCCCCTTTTTCCTGCTCTATTTTTAGGGAAGTTTTCAAGGCTAGTTATACTATTATATTATATATTATTCTTAATTAAATAACAAAAGCGCATTTCAGCGTGTTTTTTGTATTTGATATTTACTTTTATACATTGTGAAAAGTATTGTAAACTCATTAAAAAATTTTATAATAGTTCGCAGGAAAACAAAAAAACCTTAAATTTTTGATGACTTTCCTGTTGTGATGATGACATTAAGTATTACATATATGGAAAGATTAAGTATTATATATATATATATATATATATATATATATATATATATATATATATATATATATATATATATATATATATATATATATATTTGATTTATGTTTGAGCTGAGCTAGAGTTTAATGTTTAAATATTTTGTATCAAACTTTTTATGTTAAAATTCTGAAAGTTAAGGTATCAAAAACCGTGGAATCACTTTATATAGAGCCAAATACATGTAAGAGATTAAAAACTAAGATTATTTCGTCGATCAGTTTTTAAGAAATTAGACTAAAACAAAAAACACACATGATACAAAAATATAATTCAATTTTAAAAGAATTCATAGCTTTTTAAAATAAGTATCTTTTTGTAGTGAGATGGTGGGTCACCCAAGTTTTTATACATATTCTTAGGTAAATAATGAAACGTTCTTGTAAAAATACTCAATAATGAGAAACAAATATGTTAGCACTTTGAAATTTATCATTATTTTGACGCAAAGCCTTCCGATCTATCTACAAATAAAATAAAAATAAAAAAATTGAAAAATTTGTAAATTTTATAGTCTTTTTGAAGAACCAAGTAAACCAAATCAAAAAATGTTGCAGAAAATTTTGCACCTACGCGTTATAAAATAATTTTAATTACCAAATACTGTATATAAAGTTGTGTTAGGTATTATTTGAAAAAAATATGCGCACATTAAGCCGCATCAAAAACACACTCATTTTGGATTTTAAAAACCGTCAAATTGCAGGTAAAATTAGTGATTTGCGGCTACATGTTTTGCTTGGTGGAAATCAGAGCGGGAACAGCTAAAAAAAGAGCGTGACCTGAGTAGCCGTTTTAATTAGAGAATCACTTTTTTCAGAGCTCATTGGTTGAAGGTGATTATATAGCGTTATCCTTTTCTGCAGATCTTTAACACTGAACAACGTTGGTTCAAACGGCAGGTTTTTGACCACGGTGTTTGTTTTTCAGCCGGTCAGTATACGAGATATAAACACAATTTGTTTTCCAGACCAAATATTTTGTGCAGACTCAATTTATTTTTGTAGGTTAAACCCGTATTCACAAAAATATGACATAATATTATCCTATTAGAATAAACTTGTATTTTATCTTAGTAAATATTGGATAAAAATTTCGATAGTTTTTAAAATAAAAAAACTCGATAATTGTAAAAATTTCTATTTTATGAAACACAAATTACACATTTTTATAAAAAAAATCAAATCAATTTTACGCTTGACTAAGTGTAAAAACGTGAATATATTATATTCCACATCAGTGGCATATTTCCGATAAAGAAAAAGTGTAAATAATTTTTTTGCTAATTTGTTCATTGAAGTGAAAATATTTATATATATATATTTAAATTACTTCAGAAAAATAAACTATTTATCAATAATACATGAAAAATAATGTATCACTGTGGTATAAAGTTATTTCATATCCGTGCAAAAACTATGATGCAAATTTGACCCTCTGGGACTTATATTTGACCCCTTGGAACAAATTTAACTCTTAACATTAGTTATTTTTATTAAATTAAGTCGATGAAGCGAGCCGAGGGATTTTGGATACGGAGTTTTTAGAGCCAATAGCAGGGAACTTGGAGCCATCGAAAATTTTTGGGAACTTGGAGCCATCGAAAATTTTTGGGAACTTGGAGCCACGAGCAATGGGAACTTGGAGCCTTTCAGAAAAAATTAGTTTGGGGTAAAATTTAGGTTTCGCTTAGGCTTAGGTACACGTTTTAGCGATTTTTATTTTTGGCTCCAAGTTCCCCACTTACGGCTCCAAGTTCCCTATTTTTGGCTCCAAATTCCAGCTTCAAGTTCCCATTCTCCATCGACATTGAATCAGATTTTGGAGCTGGAACTTGATCCAAAAATGAGAAAATTGAAGCCGTAAGTGGGCAAATTGAACTTGTATATTAAAAAATATAAAGCAGAAGTTGTAAAATCTACCTAACCTTAATTCTAAGTCCATGGAACAACGAATCTAATACATCACCACACGCATACCAAAAATTTCAGGGTTGGGTATACACGATAACTAACGAAGTTTTTCAAATGACTTGATTAAAAATTGAATAGCGATGACTGTAAAATAATATATTATTTATTTATTTAAATTTTTGTTTTTATTAATTTATTTATTTCGCTTATACTCGTATATGCAAGTCCGAACAAGCAGCACTTATAGCATAACCAAACAATACACATAACAACAAAAATAATAATAATTATTAATATAATAACAATTATTGATGAAATAAATAAATTATTAGTGTAATGCAACAATCAATAGGCACCTTGCACAGAAAAAGAGAAAAGAAGAACAAAAAAAAAGAGACACCAAAAAGAAAAAAACAGAACTCCTACAACTTCGAGTATGCAGAGAAACAGATAGAAAGAGAGAGAAAAACCGAACCCTACAAATCTTCGAAGAAGCAGAAACCCTCAAAAGAGCGCGAAAAGAACGAATCTAAATACCATCAGGAAAAAGAAAGAAAAGAACGGAAAACAAAAAGGAACAACAAAAAAGCAAACAAAGAAAAAAATAACGAGCAAAGATGTAAAGTACGGGGTCTTTGGAACCACAAGCGCAGTGAATTTGGAGCCATCGAAGTTTTTGATAACTTGGAGCCTTTTGGGATTAGATTTAGGCTTCGTTTAGGCGAACGTTTTAGCGTTTTTTATTTTTGGCTCCAAGTTCTCAACTTACGGCTTTGTCCCAACTTTGTTCGTATATTAATAATTATACAGTGCGTAATATTTAATAATATTTAAATTTTGTATATATTTATTCGCAGTTGAAAAAAAGCTCTGATTTAATTGATATGAACATCATTTAATTGTTTTCGAAGAATCATAAAAATACTCTCAAGTTAGAAAACACTTGTTTTGAAAAACTCTATAAAAAATTAAATTTGACGATCCATAATCAGGAAGACATTACATAATAAAAAAACCATTAAAAATTGAATTAAATTGTCCCAATTCATTGGTCCAAGTATATGAACTGAACCAAGTAGAAACAAT
>JASAMX010014184.1:0-26996 GCA_030248175.1 Microlaimidae sp. YZB2_3 | reverse complement strand
AAATAACCCAATTTTCTAACACCCTAGTGGCCGAGCGTGGCCGAAATTAAGTCAGTCAACCCATCTCGCATTTTTTTTTTAAATTATAGTGGCGCGATGGGCCATCAGCCCCGTGGCGCCGCGCCAACCATAATCGGAATAACGTGGTAAATTTTTTTGAAATTCATGTTCATATCCTTCTTCTTCTTCTTCTTCTTTATTATTTATAACGCTGCAATCTTAAAATCGATATTCCTCCTTCGTTACCGATTGATCAAAAAATAAGAACACGGGCTCATTGGGAAAAGAGGAAGAAATTACGCAACTTTTTTAGCATCCACTTTTTTTCATTTAGGTTCTTGTTATCGATTTATTTATCAAAAAATAATAAATTGAAAAATAAACAAAATAAAAAAACCTCTTAAAAGCACAAAAACAATCTTTCGGTAACAAATAGGATTGTACAGAGCAGACAGACAGACAACTTGCTCTGAACAGGACAAATAATATCAGACGACCGTGCCTATTTATGGTTTGCTATTGGTGGCGGAAACTGTATTGCTAACTTTTTGAACGGTGGAAAAAACGGTGAAAACAATAAATATTTTTTGTTAATTCTTGATTTACTAATGAAAAAAAATTAATTGAAAGTTTTTATTTCATATAAAAAAATAATTAATTGGAAAATTATGTGGCGCTGGGGGGGGAGCAGTTGTAACCCCACCGTGAAACAACGCGGAGCTATAAAATTAAAACCAGATGTTGGGAAAATTTTGTAATTCATGTTCATTTTTCTAACTTATTTTTATTACTTAAATTATTCTTGTGTTCTAACACTCATATTTAAATTCGATATTCCTTTTAATCGCGCGGCCGTGACGATTTAACTCCGTGATTACTTGACCAACTATAATCGAAAAGAACGTGGCTAAAATAAAAATTGTAATTCATGTTCATCTCCTTCTCCTTCTCTTCTGTATTTTTTATTTTTAGAAAAATTATTGCACTGTTGTCAACTATAAAAACAATGTGAGTAAGTTTTTGTAATTTCATGTTTCTTTATTTTTTTTTTTATTATTTATTATTTTTTTTATATCAAAAATATAATCGGCAATAATTGCCGATGCGACGAATTAGCACCATTCTTACCCGCTCTGGCTATAATTAGAGAACGTACGTAATTTTTAAAATTAATTTTCATCTTCTTCTTTTTTTTATTTCAAAAACATATAATTGAATTATTCGTTTGCACAGGAGTGCCTATATGCAAAGGCCCCATGACACTGTGCTCAACTATAATTAAATGTTGGAGAAGTTTTGGCTATCAGTGTCCCTATGATCTCAATAAATTTTTTTTTTCAAACGCTTATATCTTAAATTTTTTCGTCGCTGATTGATCAGAAATAAACATGAGCTCTTTTGGAAGAGAAATCGCGCAAGAAATCAAGAGCCAATTTTCAGTGTTGAAATTTTGAAAATTTAAATTGTTGACAAAATCTATGTATAAATAGACGTAATGTGTGCGCGCGCGCGCGCGCGCGCGCGCGCGCGCGCGCGTGTGCGTGTGTGTCTGTCGGTCTCGTCCGTCGCGCGTCCCGAACTCTCCTGCAAAAACCATGTTGGGAGGCTGCAATGAGGTATCGCTGGAAAGTTATAGTGCCAGGGAATTTTGTAGTAGGTTGAAATTTTGAAACAACTCTTATGGAATATCACACGGACACGCGTTTTCACCAGGGGGAGCCTAGATTTTGGGTTAAAAAAAATTTTTGTCGAGGAATTGGCTTAAACTTATTGGTAAGAGTATACCCCACGTAAAGCCAAAATATCATGTTTCGGAAAAATGAACATGCTGGTTATCTTCACACACCGCAACGTTCTCCACTAAAAGGAATGACCTTGCTCCCCAACCACTGGAAGGATTTGGGCTAAATGAGATATCATTGCAAAGTTACAGTCCGGGGTACCATAAAGAGAATGTTTAAAAATTTTGTATTTAGACTTTACAACACATTTTGACACGATGCAAAATTGAATTTTTGGTTTTTTGAATTGATTAATGATCTGATAAAGATAAATAACAAATGTAAAATCAGAATGCGATTTTTTTTTGGTAAGATCAACATAGGCATCTTAATATGTAAATAAACGTTTTTTCACTAAAAAAGCGGAACGACCTTCCTCCTCAATCAAAAAAACTATTGGGCTAAATGAGATATCATTGTAAACTACAAGTCGGGAAGCGTGATATTTTTAAAAAATCAATGGGACAAAAACCCCTGAACTGGGACAATGCATTCTACAAAAAGCAAAGTTGAGCCTTGCTCCTAGTAATAGAGCAGAAAAAGGGGTGATAAGTCTATTTGTTTGGCCAGCTGCCCACTGAATAAACTTTATCATATGATAATAATTTACGTATAAAGTATACGTAAATTAACGTATAAATATACGTTGAACTAATTACACAGCAAAAGCCTGTTGCATCAGCTCCGCACCAAAATGGACAATCAAAAATTGTACTCATAGCCACCGGAGAAGCGCGAAATCGCCACTATTCAAATTTATAGTTGTTTCTTACACATACAAATATAACCTTCTATTTGAAAAAGTGGCGATTTCGCGCTTGTCAAAGATTGCTGTGAGTATAATTTTTTCAATTGTCATTTCAACAGAATAAAAAAATACAACAGTGATGTGTGATTTGTTCAATGTATAAATAAATTATTATCATATGGTAGAAATTTTTATTCAGTGAGCAGCTGGCTAAATTAAATACCATTTTTTTATGGAGCAAAAAATGTCCATTAGGTTAGCTCCCACATCTTTTCGCTAAACGCCGGAGAAATCGCCCTTTTTTTGTTGTATTAGAGCATTTTTCAAGGCTAGTATGTAAAATTTAATTGCTCATTTCGTAGATTTTTTTAAACTGTATTTATATCATTTTTCGTTTAATTTTCAAAAATTTTCGATTATAATTTGTAGAAAAAATATAATTATTTATTTTTAGTCGGTTTGACGCTTAATTTTTTAGAATTTTTATACCGATATATCTACAATAAATTTCAAAATATTTATTTGTAAATTATGGTATTAGCCATATTCACGAAACTTTGGTGGAGCATGCTGACCAATCTAACAATATTGTTTTTACGGTGGCTATTTTGGCGTGCTCACTAATTACCAAAATTTTGTTAATCTACATAAATTAAATTACGGTGTAGAAACTTAATTGGCCGCTATAACCAATAAAATTACTATCGCACCCCAACCAATGCGTATTGGAAACAAAAACGCATATAGAGTAAATAGAATCTTGGTTAAATAAAATAGACAAACTTCAGGTAAGTATTAGGTAGTGATTAAACACAATAAATAGTTTAACATTAAAACAAAATTTAAATAATAATAAATAAACAATATTTTTTATGGTTGTGAAACTGGTTGACTCTGAAAATTCAATAAAAATGAGAGGTTGAGAGTTTAACAAATAAAATTGTTATAAACTTCCAAACAGAAGAAAAATAACAAAAAACTGCAGTTGTTTTTGCACAACTAAAAATATAAGTTTATATAATGAAAAATTAGGCTAGTTCATAGCATTATTAATGAGGCATAAAACAAAATAAAAGCAAATCACACGTGGTTGGATTGGATTTTTTTTTTGAGCAAAATTAGCAGCCTAACAATAGCCAAATCAAACCAAAGAATTTAGCGCCACTTGCATTAACAACCAGAATTCAACCAATAAAATAGATTGGATTAAGATTTGTTTTGTTTATTCAGATAAGTGATACTTAATTACTTTGAATTGATTAAGTTACTGCGTCTCCTTCTATTTTTATTCCCTGAATACAAACTAGTGATATTTGGTTTGTTCTTATGTTTCATTTCGGTGAAATTGTATTTAATCTGTATACACTTTTGTTTTTATTTCAAAAAAAAATTAAAATAAAATACTATACTTGGTTCGAAAAAAAAAATTTAAAAAAAAGCCTTATATTAAATAATAGATAGCTAATAAGTCTAAAAACTAAATAAAAAGTGTGAGCAGTTCTTTAAAACCTGTAAATTAATAAATATATTTGTGAAATTTTTAGAAAAATAAAAAACTGAATAAAAAACAATACGAAGCGTAAAAATTAGTTTGCGTTTTTTAACTAATAATAAAACTTAATTCACATAAAATTCCTCTTAAAAGCCAAATTAAATTTTATGACTTAACCAGCTGTAAATACCATAATATTAGTTAAGTTAATATGTCGTTGAAACGTACAAAAAAGCGCAAGCGTCAATATACACTAAAAATTTCTGTCAAAATAAGTTATTTATTGCGCATTAAATTTTGTAATTTATCATTATTTCGTATAAAGCAAAACATAATGCCATATTAACAGCTTTCTCAAATATCAAGTTTAAAACTTCAAAATATTTGAAAATTCAGATTCAATATAAGGCGACTTTTAATTTAACAAATACATTGACAGCTAATTTGTTTTATGTAATAAATAGAAACATTAAAGAAAAAGTCGCCTTATATTAAATCTGAATTTTTCAATGTTTTTCGGACTTAGAACTTGATATTTGATTTTAAAAAGCTGTTAATATGGCGGTATGTTTTGCTTTATACGAAAATAATGATAAATTACAAAATTTAATGCGCAATGTGATAACTTATTTTGACAGAAATTTTTCATGGTTACTGTGACGCTTGCGTTATACTTTTTTTGTATCGTTTTGACGACGTGTAACTTAACTAATACTATGGTATTTACAGCTGGTTAACTCATGTAAAATTTAATTCACTTTGAGAGAAATTTATGTGAATTAAGTTTTATTATTAGTTAAAAAACGCAAACTAAAGCTTTTACACGTATTGTTTTTATTCGGTTTTGTTTTTCTAAAAATTTCACAAAATCTGTTATTAATTTACAGGTTTTAAAGAGACTTGTTTCAGTCTTTTCTGGCATTTAGTTTTTAGACTTATGTAGCTTTATACTATTCCATTTAATATAAGGCTTTTTTTTTCGAAACTTTGTTTCGTCTTTTGCTAGAATTTTCGCCTTTTAATGCATAGAATTCAATGTCATTTATTAAAGATATAAAAGATTAAAAAATTTACTCATTTTAAAAAAACGTCATGGTTTCTTATTATGAATACAATTAATTTTTATATCCAAAACTTCAATGTAATTTTAAGGTATACTATACAAAAATGTTGAACTCGTAAAAAATTGTATGGAACTGAAAGAACCATATAAAAATAGTCTGTTTTTTTCTGTTTAAATTTTTTTAGTCAGACCTGATTTATTTTTTCGGAAATTAGCTTTATTTGGAGTTTTGTTTTGTGCTCGATTTTTCTAGATCGAAATGGTTTGATTTTTAAACAACAAAACCACACCATTGTAAAATGGTTTTTCCAGGTTTCATACAATTTTAACTTATCATACCTAATCTTTTTTTTGCATGCGTCGAAAAGTGATCTCGTAGCTTCACAAAATTTGCCATATAAAAAAGGTTTTTTCCTGTTTCGATTTCGGATAAATTTCCGTCTATTGAAACATTGAGCCCCGCAGCGCTCACACCTCACCCAAGATTTTATTTTCATTTCACTTTTTTAAAATATTTTTATTGTTGCCATATGGCTGCTAATTAGTAAGAATATTTTTCGTCTTTCTGTTTGAAAATTAATAATTTTTATAAAAAGGTAAGGAATCATAATTTAAACCAAAAAAATAACCACAAGAGGAATGTATTACTGAATGAAGTTACTTAATATGTAATTCAGTAAGGAAAAAAAGCGCCCACACAAAAGACCCAGTACCTAACCGTAAACTTAGCAAAACTGGTCGTTTTTCACACGAAATAGAATTTACCTATGTATACAACATATTCGAGAATGAGTTTTAGGTGCGGGGGTTCTTAGCATTGACGCGCAAGTCTCCAAATATTACCACAGGAAAAATTTTTTGGGGGACTCAAAAACAAAAGCTCAAAATAATTAAACTTTTTTAGTATGAAATTTTCAGGTAGCAAAAGTTTTTTAGGTTTTAATATAGAAAATTGGGGTAGGTGAGTTATGTAAAACGTTTGATTTTTAATGGTGGAAAAAACGTTAAAAAGGTTTTGTTGATTTTATTAAATAAACGGGGTTAAATGTGTAGCTAGCTAACCCATTTAATATAGGGAAAGTGGCTCCGCGCTCTTCCTGATTAATGTTTGTAAAGCCTTATAACAAACCAACATAAGTAAAGTACGGATAGTTTGAAATGTATTATTAAAGTTTCCGCCGCTTTTAAACGTAGTTGGTCTCAACTTCAGTTTTTTGTTTTTCAATTTCGCTCATTTCTTCATTGACTCCGGGAAATTTAAATTATCCACAAAATGGCCTAAAATTCGCCTAAACTATGGTTTTACTCTCCACCGTTTCTAATTTATTCTTTGGAACCCTATGCGAACCTAAGTAAAAGCTAAAAAACAGCCTAAGCTTTACAAATAGCTGCGTTAGTAACGCTTAGGTTTAAGCTTTAGAAAAAAAAAGTAGTGGAGAAAAATAGTGAAAAAGAAATCGAGTTAGCCCCAAATTCAAATTGTGAAAAATAGCGAATATGTTGCTTGTATAATATATTTTCTAACGTAGGCTTAGGGATTTCACTGATAACATCTGGCCATACGGTTGTAAAGTAATTTTCGGGAATTTAACTTATTAGCTCTTAAAACTCACTTGGAGCAATCTTACATAACTTTAAAACCGAATTGTCTAAGCAAAATAATAATTATCTTTTTTAAGTGATCTCTGACTCGAAACCATGATGCTTTAATTATTAAAAAATTGTATTCGTTATAAAAAAAATATAATTTAATAGTATAATAAAAATTTAAAAAAACTAAAAAAAAATTAAGGTAAAAATAAACTCAAACTCAAATTAAAACAAATTAAAAATGTCAAAAAACCGCACTTGCTCATACCGGGACAAAATATACAAAATTACCAATTTTGTTCTTTAAAAATTTGCGTTTGAGGAAATTAATAATAATTAAAAATTGAAATATACAGAAGGGTCGATTATTAAACTTTTCAATAAATAAAAAAATAAGGTCAGATAGATTTTATTGCTAACAATTAATATATTTTTTAAAAAGAAAGTAATAACTCAACATAAAAAAACCAAACTAAAGTATATGAGTTTTTAAATAATTCTTTTAAAATTCCAATATTTGTTATTAATAGTTCGAATCTTTTAATCTAATAATTAATGTTTTTTTGGACAAACAATTTTTTAATAAAAACACAATTTAAAAAGTAAATTATAAAAAAATAAAAAAATTCAATGCAGGTTAGTAAAAAACTTAATTTTTATGTATTCATTAATAAAATCGGTGGGGCCCCCGGGGCGTGTTCGGGCGCGCGCACCATATGAGACGTGGGTAAATTTTGAGATTACATTTCACTCCTATGTTTTTTCCATTCTTCCGTTATTCTTATTACTATTCAACGGTCAATTCTAAAATGTATATTGAGCTATCTTTGGACCCATTATATGATCAGTAATGATGTGTTTTTGGAAACAAAAGAATTGCACCTTCCGAGCCACTCTCATTGGGTACTTTTTAATTTCACCTTTTGACAAAATATACAAAAATTGACCAATTTATCTAAAAAGGATAATTCGCCTTTGGGTTTCAAATTAAGTAATTGTAAACAAGAAGTTTATAAAAATAGGGGTTTGATTCCAGTCAAAGGCGAAAGAGTACTTTTTTTATTATGCTTTTGTTAAAGTTTGACAAAAATTAAATTTGTTAATAGCCTCCAGCAGTCCAGTGACTCTTAGTATTTTATTTAAATATAATTTCAATTAATTTTGTATCAATAATGTAAGCAAAAAATTAAGTTAAATTGTACTATGATGCTTTTGTTTTGAAAAGCAGATGGCGCTGGGAACTGGTTCGGTTGCCACCAATTAAAACCGGTATGCTTTTATTGTGCGGTTTCTATGAGGAACTGTTCGTTGTCTACTCTGTACAATTCTTTATTGTTGCCAAAAGGCTGTTATTATTTGGTTGCAACTTTTAGCATTCTATTTTTTTCAATTTATTAATGTTTTGTTCAAGTAATTAAAAAAAAAGCTCAAGAAAAAAGTGGCTCCTAAGAAAGTTGCCTAATTCTTTCTTCTTTCCAAAGAGCCCATGTTTATTTTTGATCAATCAGTAACGAAGGAGAAATATAGATTTTAAGAATTGAGCGTTAGAATAATAATAATAATAAGAAGAAGAAGAATAAGAAGAAGAAAGAGATGAACATGAATCTCAAAATTTATCCACGTTCTCTAATTATGGTTGGCGCGGCGCCACGAAACTAAATCGCCCCGTGGCGCTCCCGCGCCACCCATAATTCTGTAATCTAAATAAAAATATAATTTTATTTCGGTGACATCCCTGTACTTTTTTATTTTTTATATATATTAAATATTTTGTAAACATTGTGCTTTACCGTTATTATTTAATGACTTGTACAAAAAAACATTAATTGATTGATTAAAAGATTGCGAACTATTAATAACAAATATTGGAATTTTTTTAAAAGAATTATTTTAAAAAATGCATCATAGTACAATTTAACTTAATTTTTTTTGCTTTGCCTTTTAAAAAATATATTTAATTGAAATTATAGGCAAATAAAATCTAGGTCACCTCGATAATTACTGTATTGAATCGACTATTTGACCACAAATTCGTCCAAAATTTTTAACGAAAGCGGTTTAATAATAAAAATCCAACCCCTTATTTTATAAATTTTTTATTAAATTACTTAATTTGAAACCCAAATGCAAATTTTTAGAGAGATAAAATTGGTAATTTTTGTATATTTTGTAAAAAGGTGAAATTAAAAAAACTGCGTTATTTTTTGTGTTTAAAAAAACACATCATAACCGCACAATTATAATTGGTCCCATCATGTCCAGCGTCACATCTGGTCTCAAATTACATTTTTCATTTTACCGTTGAAAATTAAAAAAATAACGGTAAAATGGAGAAGTTAATTTAGGAGTCAATGTTAAGTTTTATTAATGAATTCATGAATTTTTATTTAGTTTTTTTCTAAGGGGCATTGAATTTTGGTATTATAATTTACCTTTTATATGTTTTTTGTTAAAAAATTGTTTGTCCTGAAAAATGTTTGGTTTTTTTGTGCTCATTTTCTATCACGCCTTCTTTGCACTAATATAATTGTGCAAAAATCTATTCGAGACCCTTCTGTACATTCCAATTTTTAATTATCATTCACTTGCTCCTCGGGCGCAAAACAAAAAACGCTTGATTTATACTGTCAGTCTGAGCAAGTGCGGTTTTTCAACATTTTAATTTGTTTTAATTTGAGTTTGAGTTATTTTACCTCAATTTTTTTTTAGTTTTTTTAAATTTTATCTATACTATTAAATTATATTTTTTTTATAACGATGCAATTTTTTAATAATTAAAGCGTGCATGGTTTCAAGTAAAGATCACTTAAAAAAGATAATTCCTATTTTTGCTTAAGACAAACGACGTCGTGATATTGGTTTTAAAGCTATGTAAGATTGTCTCCAAGTGAGTTTAGAGAGCTAATAGCTGTTGAATTCCGAAAATTTTTTTACGAACCAGATGTATGGCCAGATGTTATCAGTGAAATTCCCTTAGCCTACGTTAGAAAATATATTTATAAAAGCAACATATTCGCTATTTCACAATTTGAATTTGGGGCTAACTCGATTTTACTTCACTATTTTTACTCCACTCTTTTTTTAAAGCTTAAACCTAAGCGTTACTAAGCGCAGCTATTTGTTAAAGCTTAGGCTGTTTTTTAGGCTTTGCTTAGGTTTAGGAACGCATAGGCTTAGGCTTAAAAAAGGAGTGGAGTAAAAACAGTGGAGTAAAACCGAGTTAGCCGAATTTGGCCCATTTTGTGGATAATTTAAACCAGAGTCAATGAAGAAATGACAAATTAAAAAACAAAAAACTGAAGTTTTGAAATCAACTACGTTAAAAACGGCGGGAAGTTTTTTAATAATACGTTGGGACTATCCGTACTTTTTACTTATGTTGGTTTGGTATAAGGCTTTACACGAACATTGAACGGGTGGGTTTTGTGGGGGGGGTTGTTTGGGTGGTTGGGGGGTGTTTTGGGTTTGGTTGTTTTTTTTGGTTTTGGTTGGGGGGGGGGGGGTGGTTTTGGTTTTGGTTGTTTTGGTGGTGTGGGTGGTGGGTTGTTGTTTTTTTTGTTTTGTTTGTTTTTTGTTGTTTGGGGGGGGTGGTTTGTTTGTTGTGTTTCTCAAGTATAGTATTTTATTTTTAATTTTTTTGAAATAAAAACAAAAGTGTATACAGATTAAATACACTTTCACCGAAATGAAACACTAAGAACAAACCGGATGTGGCTAGTTTGTATTCAGGGAATAAAAATAGAAGGAGACGCAGTAACTAATCAATTTAAAGTAATTAAGTATCACTTATATAAATATAAACCAATCTTAATCCAATCTATTTTATTGGTTGAATTCTGGTTGTTAATGCAAGTGGCGCTAAATTCTTTGGTTTGATTTGTCACTGCTTGGCTCCCTAATTTTTTACTCAAGAAAAATCCAATCCAACCACGTGTGGTTTGCCTTTATTTTGTTTTATGCCTCATTAATAAAGCTATGAAGTATCCTAATTTTTCATTATATAAACTTATATTTTTTAGTTGTGCAAAACAACTGCAGTTTTTGTCCTTCTTCTGTTTGGAAGTTTATAACAATTTTATTTGTAAACTCTCAACCTCTCATTTTTATTGAATTTTCAGAGTCAACCAGTTATAATCATAAAAAATATTGTTTATTTTATTTTAAATTTTGTTTTAATGTTAAAGTGTTTATTGTGTTTAATACTACCTGATACTACCTGAAGTTTGTCTATATATTTAACCAAGATTCTATTTACTCTATATGCGTTTTGTTCCAAATACACATTGTTGGGTACGATAAGTAATTTTATTGGTTATAGCGGCCAAATAAGTTTCTACACAATTTAATTTTATGTAACTAACAAAATTTTGGTCGTGGTGACACGCCAGAAGCCTAAAAAATGCTGACGTGGTCACATGCTCCACCAAAGTTTCGTGAATATGGCTAATCATAATTTACAAACTCTTTTAAAAGTGTTGTAGATATATCAGTATAAAACTAAAAAAAATTAACACTAGAACCGACTAGAATTAAATAATTATATTTTTCTTTACAAATTACAATCAAAAATTTTTTGGAATTAAACAAAAAATGATATAAAAACAGTCATAAAATATACAAAATGAGCAATTAAATTTTACATACTAGCCTTGAAAAATGCTCTAAGAATAGAGCAGGAAAAAGGGGCGATTTCTCCCCGGGCGTGCGTTTAGACAGAAAAGATGTGGACTAGTCTAAGATGGACATTATTTGCACCATAAGATATTTGCATTTAATTTAGCCAGCTGCCCACTGAATAAAAATTTCTACCATATGATAATAATTTATTTATACGTTGAACTAATTACACAGCACTGTTGCATTTTTTAGTCTGATGAAATGACAATTGAAAAAATCATACTCACAGCAATCTTTGATAAGCGCGAAATCGCCCGTTTCTCAATTAGAAGGTTATATTTGTATGTGTAAGAAACAACTATAAATTTGAATAGTGGCGATTTCGCGCTTATCCCAGATCGCTGTGAGTACAATTTTTTCAATTGTCATTTCATCAGACTAAAAAAATGCAACAGCTGCTGTGTAATTAGTTCAACGTATATTTATACGTTAATTTACGTATATTTATACGTAAATTATTATCATATGGTAGAAATTTTTATTCAGTGGGCAGCTGGCCAAATCAAATACAAACTTATCGCCCCTTTTTCCTGCTCTATTCTTAGAGCATTTTTCAAGGCTAGACTCTTTTTGTGTAAATGCGTTGTCCAGCCTAAGGATGTCCATATAATTTTTTAAAAATATCAGCACCTTTATGACATTTCCCGACTTGTAAGCTTTGCAATGATATCTCATTTAGCCCAATCGTTTTTTTGATTGAGGAGGAAGGTCGTTCCACTTTTTAGTGAAAAAACGTTGTACAGTATTAAGATGCCTATGTTGATCTTACCAAAAAAATCACATTCTGATTTTACATTTGTTACTTATTCTTATCAATTAGTTAAATCAATTCAGAGACCAAAAATTTTCAATTTCCAAAGTCAATAGGTTTCCCCTTTTGTGAAAATGTGTTGTAAAGTCTAAATATGTCCATGCAAAATTTTTTTAAATTTTAACCTCTTTATGACATTCCCCGGACTGTAAGCTTTGCAATGATATCTAATTTAGCCCAATCCGTTTCGTGGTTGGGGAGCAAGGTCATTCCCTTTTTTAGTGAAAAAACGTTGTCCAGTATGAAGATAACCATGTTCATTTTTTCCGAAAAAACATGATATTTTGGCTTTACATTGGCTAATTACTCTTACCAATAAGTTTAAGCCAATTCCTCGACAAAAATTTTTTTAAGTTCCAAAATCCATAGGTCCCCCTTTGGTGAAAACGCGGTGTCCAGTATAAAGATGTCCATAAGAGTTGTTTCAAAATTTCAACCTCCTTACGAAATTCCCTGGGGTATAAGCTTTCCAGCGATACCTCATTCACCTAAATCCGTTCGGTGGTTAGGGAGGAGTTCGGGAACACACAGACAGACAGACAGACCGACAGACAGACAGACACACACGCACACACACACACACACACACACACACACACACACACACACACACACACACACACACACACACACACACACACACACACACACACACACACACACACACACACACATTACGTCTATTTATACATAGATTTTGTCAACAATTTAAATTTTGAATTTGGACACTGAAAAAATTGGCTCTTAAAAAATTATTGCGCGATTTTTTACCCTTTCCAAAGAGCTCATGTTTATTTCTGATCAATCAGTAACAACGGAGAAATATCGGTTTTAAGATATAAGCGTTTGAAAAAAAAATTTATTAATCATAAGGAGAATAGGGACATGAATCACAAAATTTATCCAAGTTCATTAATTATAGTTGGCGCGGTGTCATGGGGCCTAATTGCCGTGTGGCACTCCTGTGCAACGAATAATTCAATTATATGTTTTTGAAATAAAAAAAAGAAGAAGATGAAAATTAATTTTAAAAATTACGTACGTTCTCTAATTATAGTTAGAGCGGTAGAATGGTGCTAATTCGTCGCATCAGCAAGGATTGCAATTATATTTTTGAAATAAAAATAATAATAATAATAATGAGAAAAAGAAAATGAACATGAATTACAAAACTTACCCACATTGTTTTTATAGTTGGCGCAGTGCAATAATTTTTCTAAAATAAAGAATCAGCAGAAGAAGAAGATGAACATGAATTACAATTTTTATTTTAGCCACGTTCTTTGATTATAGTTGGTGCGGTGTCACGGAGTTAAATCGTCACATGCACGATAAAGGAATATCGATTTTAAATATGAGTGTTAGAACTAAGAATAATAGTAATAAAAATAAGTAGAAAAAGATGAACATGAATTACAAAATTTTCCCAACATTGGTTAATTATAGTCGCGCTGTACGGTGGGGTTAAACTGCCGCGTGGCTTCCCGCGCCACCGATAATTCCAATTATTTATTTTTTTTTTGAAATAAAACTTTAAATTAATTTTTTCATTAGTAAATCAAGAATTAACAAAAAATATTTTATTGTTTTCACCGTTTTCACCGTTAAAGTAGATGGCGCTGTGCGGTTTCCGCCACCAATAGCAACCGTAAATAGCACAGTCGTCTGCTATTATTGTGCAGTTTCTTTGAGAAGTTGTCTGCTGTCTGCTCTGTACAATCCTTTGTTACCAAAAGATTGTTTGTGCTTTTAGAAGTTTTTATTTTGTTATTTTTCAATTTATTATTTTGATCAATAAATCGATAACAAGGACCTAAATGAAAAAAAGTGGATGCTAAGAAAGTTGCGTAATTCTTTCCTCTTTCCAATGAGCCCGTGTTTATTTTTGATCAATCGGTAACGAAGGAGGAATATCGATTTTAAGAATTGAGCGTTAGAATAATAATAATAATAAGAAGAAGAAGAAGAAGAAGAAGGATATGAACATGAATTTCAAAATTTACCCACGTTCTCCAATTATGGTTGGCGCGGCGCCACGGGGCTAAATGGCCCCGTGGCGCTCCCGCGCCACCCATGATGATATAAATTTAAAAAAAAAATCAAGCAGATAGGGTAACTGACTTAATTTCGGCCACGCTTAATTTCGGCCACCAATTTAGGGTGTTAGAAAATTGGGTTATTTTTAAAACACAAAAGAACTAGCACAAAAGTAACTGGATTAATGTTGAATAAAGTGTTTTTGCAAAAGTTTTTTATTTTTGTTATTCTACATTATCAACATTTTTATACAAAAAGTGAATTTTTTGTGATTTTCCTAATTTTTGCTTTGTGTTTAAACTGCATCAAATTTAGAACGAAGCAATATATAACCTTAATATATCTTTTATTTAAGGCTCAAAGTTGTTAATTTTGATGTTTTGATATTTTCTTCAAAATCATTTTGCAATGCGTTTAACTAACTGCGCATTTTAAGATACCTTTAATTTCGGCCACCTGAAAATTTAGGTAAAAGAAACTGCCGTTTTTTGCTGTTTTTAAATATCATTGTACTACCGTATTTATAAAGAATTTTTTTTGCTCGTTTGATATGTTTTGACGTTTTTTAAGCCAAAAATAAAATTGAACAAAAAATACAAATGATTAAAACTTGTTTTTTAAGGTTTTGACATAATTATTTAAAGTCTTGCTAATAACTATTAAAGTTCGCAAACGGGAAAAATTAAGTTATATGTACCGAAAACAATACCTAAGGGTAAATATGCAACCTTTAGACATTTTTTTAAAGTTTGTTTGTTTAAGCAATAGTTATTGCAAGATTTTTGTAGGTGGCCGAAATAAATGGCACGCGCCTTAACTTCGGCCACTTTAAAAAACAAAGTTTAAACCTTCACTGATTTTTAAGTGTAACAGAAATATTAGAATTTTGCCCTGTAATAACAAATATAGCTATTGTTTGATTTTTAGGCCAAATTTCGGCTTGATTGAAAAAGCCAGAAAAAACTTATTTAAAAAAATAAAAAAAGGTGGCCGAAATTAAGTCAGTTACCCTAATCCTTTTTGTTCCTATTAAATTTAGTCTAGTTATACAAATTTAAGAAACTAAAGTTAAAATCCTTCAGGCTAAAATTAATGACGTAATCGCTCGCCGTTAGGAAGAAATAAAGAATAAAAATAATAAAGCACGAGAATAAAAATAATAAAAAGTTTTCAGAGATGATGTAACCATTTATTATTAAATTGCGTCAGGTGTTTTTCTCCACGTGATATTTTCTCAAAGAACGAGTGAGTACTTTACCACCTACTCTCTGTTTTTTTAGAGATACTGGAAACATTTTGACAAAAAAAATTTTGTTTGCGCTCCTATAACTTTTGAACGCGTTGCGATCAATATGCAAATATCTCGTGTTAAGGTCCTTGTACTTTTAGCTACCTCCTAAAAAAATTTTTTTCAAAAATTTTGGGAGGTTAGCCCCAAAACCCCCGAAATTTACGGTCAATTTTTTTCGGCCAAATTTTTAACTTTTTACCATATGGAACCTTACGTCTGAAAATTTTTGTGCGAATTGCACATACTTTTCTGAGTTTAAAAGTATATAATTTGTTAGGGGTGACCTACCTGGGTCGGGTACCCCGAGAGGTGAAAGGGGGTCAATTTTACGATTTTTGCTAAAAAATTTTGTATTTTTAGGGGTACATTATGGGTTGTAAAAATAGTAATCATTGGGTCAATCGAGTTGAAATTTATATTTTTAAGATCAGCGTGTCGAGAGCTTTAATATGAGTATAAACAAGACGATATTACAATAAATATGGCCCCTAAAATTTTTGGGGGTACATTGTGGGCTGTAAAAATGATAACCATTGGGTAAATCGAGTTAGAGTATAAACAAGACGGTATTACAATAAATATATAAAAATGACCCCCTGAGAATTTTTGAGGGTACTTTGTGGATTGTAAAAATGGTAACCAATGAGTAAATCGAGTTGAAATTTATATTTTTGAGACAGTGTGTCGAGAACTTTGATATGAGTACAAACATGACGGTATTACAATAAATATAAAAAAATGACCTCCTAAAAGTTTTTGGGGGTACATTGGGGGTTCTAAAAATGGTAACCATTGAGTGAATTGAGTTTAAAAAATTTTTTGACATCAGCGTGTCAAGAGCTTTGATATGAGTACAAACATGACGGTATTATAAAAAAATCCCCTCTTAAAAATTTTAGGGGGTACGTTGATGGGTGCAAAATTGGGTAATCACTAAAGAAAATTTGATAAACTATATATTTTTGAAATCAATGCGTCGAGAGCCTTCATATGAATATAAACACGTCACTTAAAATGAAAAAAATGGCCAAATTACCATTTTTCAAATTTGGGGTATTTGGGGGTATGTAACCGGGTAGCCATAAAAAATTTTAGCCTAAACATAATATTTTTGAAATCAGCACGCATAGAGCTTTTCTAAAGAATATAAACACGGCTTATAAATAATAAAAACAAAAAAAATAACCCTTACTAATTTCGGGGGTACAAAGGGGTGTGTATTTTGATTACCCGACCATTTAGAGCAATTTTTTTTATATTTTTGAAATCAGCACGCCGAGAGCTTTAAAATGATATATTATTTGCCTATGTAAAGGGGATTTGTCAAAAGTTTTATTTTTAGGGGTCAGCCATTGCAGTGCCATAGGGCATCAAAAAATTTTTGGGACTATCACCAAAATGTAGAACTTATAATTCCGCATTATTCCCCCGGTCTCAAGTCTGTGGTTCAAACAGTTTTTGAGCATGATGCCAAAATATGCACAATGCAGGGACGTAACCAGGGGGGCGGGGGGCGGCCGCTCCTCCCCCCCCCCGAAACGGTCTGACAGGGGGAAAAATAAGAATAGTGGTTGGGCGAGGAGGGGGCGGCCGCCCCCCCAAATGGTTGCCAGATAGTAAAATTTGGGGGTTTTCAGAGGCTAAAAATTCAAAATTTTCCAGCGCCGAGCGATTAGCGAGGCGCCAAACTATAAAATAATTTTAGTACCACAATTGACCCTCAAAAATCAAAAATTTATCTTGCCTAATGCTAATGTTATTTCAAAGTTAGTACAATACTTTTTATAAGTAATAAGTACTACACAGAAAGCAAACGAAACAATCATATTGGTGATTTATTTACCTCCCTCATTCTAAATTTTCCAGCCGCCTATAGCATTCGCTTAAATTTTTTTCATTTAAGTAGGTACCCTAAAAAACATGGAGTCGAGATGCTGCTCATGTGCTTTGGTTTACAATGTGGGTGTAGCCAAGGGGTCTGAAAGATCTCTAAATTCCTTTTTTGTGAAATCCAGGCTCTGCCAATGAGTGCTAATGTCATTTTTAACTAAGAAAACATGTTTTTACCGCTAAAAACATTAGATAATGCGTTAAAAGGTCAAAAACAATGTATTATACAGCTTTATCTACGTTTATATATGCTTTTTTAACGTTTTCAAAAATTAAGGGGGGCTCCGCCCCCCCCCCTTCCTACAATCCGCCCCCCCCCAAAATGAAACCCTGGGTACGTCCCTGGCAGAATGTGTCCCCCATACAAAGATTTTTAGCAAAAATCGTAAAATTGACCCCTTTTAACCTCTCGGAGTACCCGACCCAGGTAGGTTACTTCTAACAAATTATATATTTTCGAGCTCATGAAAGTATGGGCAATCTGCACAAAAATTTTCAGACGTAAGGACCCATATGGTAAAAAGTTAGAAATTTGGCTGAAAAAAATTGCCCGTAAATTTCGGGGTGTTTGGAGTTAACCACCCAAAATTTTTGAAAAAAAAAATTTTTTTCAGGAGGTAGCCAAAAGTACAAGGACCTTAACGCGAGATATTTGCATATTGATCGTGGCGCGTTCAAAATTTATAAAAGCGCAAACAAAAATTTTTTTGTCAAAATTTTTCCAGTATCGCTAAAAAAACAGAGAGTAGTTATTTTCACCCGGATAGAATTTATCTGTAATATGTTTTTTAAAATTTGTTTAGAGATGGTCATTTTTAGGGAAATTATTCCAATATCTTGATACCCTAAAATATAAGAATAAAGTATAAGAATAAGAAAGTATATTTTTTGTACTTTTGGAATTTTAAATTTTAAATTTAACATCCTTTATAGTCAGCCATTGAAGAAATATTCAAAAAAATTTGTTTACAATACAGTAACATACAAATAAACAAACTGAATTTGGCGTTCTTAAAGAAACTTAAAATTGAAAGTGCAAACGTTCAATAAAGTTACAACAACGGCTAAGCTAAAACCATACTTGATAAAAAGCTTTGTTTATTGCAATCAAAATCTTTTTTTATAAATAAGAAAACCCCATGACAGTAAAATATTCTAGTAGAAACCGAATGTATACATGCAGTTATGGCAAAAAGACGTTTTATAAACTTTTGGTTTAAAAACAGCAAAACTCTATATTCAACATTTTAAAACCAATTTTAGCCACAGTTTTGCTCTGATCCATTGATTTTGATGAGTGAGAGACCATGATCCCCAAGTCTGAATTTCAATGTTAGTAAAACTTAACAATTTATAGAAATGTCAAAAACGCAAAAAATTTTGAATCGAAAGAATTGTATTTAACAGACAAAAGTCATTTACGTAAAAAAACACCAAAACGGTCCCAAGTCGGAGCTCTGCGTTACCTCAAAATAATTTTACATATCATGAGTGTTTAATTTTTTGCTTATTAAAATAAGTTCTTGTTGTAAGTGTGTTTATACAAGATAGCTTATAACAAAGTTTTTTTTAGCAAAAATGCTACTTCTTAGCTCTGTACTTGGCAACCAAAATTTTATGGATTACATTAAACAACATTATTCTTCACAAGATCATCGTGTGTTAAAGCTGGAGTCTGAATTATCTTTTGTTGAGAATGCCACACTGAATGCCAAACACTCACAAAAAGAACCCAAACCGTCTTCAGTAGAAGTTCTTGCCGTTTTCTTACTTTGCTGTTGCACCATAGGTAACATTGGAGCGTTAAAATTTTTAATTAGTTAAAAAAATTATTATTAACTTTTTGCTCTATAGGCACCTCGCACTGAAACTCGTTTTATACATGAAGTATGCAATATACATGAGCGTCACCATAATGGATAAGTAAAGTATCTCCTACTTATCTTTTGTAGTATGCAGATCAACCGATTGAAAGCGCGCGAAATTTCAGTTGATCAGTCGGATCAACCGATCGGTTGATCTGCATACTACGAAAGATAAGTAGGAGATACGGTAATTCTCCATTATGGTTACGCTTATGTATATTGCATACTTCATGTATAAACCGAGTTGCAGTGCAAGGTGCCTAATGTTTTATGTAGAATCAATTTCTTTTACGTTTTTTTTTAAATTCAATATAGTATCAAAAATAACTAAGCTTTTGTCACAAAAGAGCAGTTTGTACTTACAAAAAAGTTAATCATTGTTACACTTCGTTAATTACATATTTTTTTTACAAAAGACGTTTCATTGGTATCATGGTATAATAGTGCTCAGTGGCCTGTTGTCACGTTGTTTAATTTCTTGATAACGTTTAATTCTTTTTATTTTTTCTTGAAAAATCTCAGTGCATTTCTTATTTAAATGCTATAAATCGATTATTTTAATAATTTTTATGCATTACCTGCATATTAATTTTGTTATAAGATAAAAAAAGTCTTAATTCCTAGTTATGGGTTAACAAAACTCCTAGCTAGGTATAAAAGCTAGCTTGTATTTAAAACGAACATAAATATAATTTATAATTATTAAAATATTAATTTATCCTGTTTATCATGGGTGGCGCGGGAGCCCCACGGGGCGATTTAGCCCCGTGGCGCCGCGCCAACTATTATTAGAGAACGTGGGTAAATTTTGAAATTCAAAACCTTCTTCTTCTTCTTCTTATTATTATTATTATTATTCCAACGCTCCATCCTTAAAAGCGATATTCCTCATTCGTTACTGATTTATCAAAAATAAATATGGACTCATTAGAAAGAAGAAGGAATTACGCAACTTTCTTAGGAAGCACTTTTTTCATTTAGGTCCGTTATCGATTTATTAATCAAAATAAAAAATTTGAAAAATAGACAAATAAAAACTCCCAACCGCACAATAACAGCCTTTTGGCAACAATAAGGATTGTACAGAGCAGACAACCAACATCCCCTCATAGAAACCGCACAAAAAAAGCAGACCAGTTTTAATTGGTGGCAGAAACGGAACCAATTCCCAGCGCCATCTGCTTCAACCGCGCGGAAAACGGCGAAAACAACAGAATACTTTTTTTAATTCTTGCATTACTGATGACAAAATTAATTCAAAGTTTTATTTATTAAAAAATAATAATAAGCGTCGGGGTGCCATACTGCAATTAAACCCACAACACCGCGCCAACTATACTTAGAGAACGTAGGTAAACTTTGTCTGGAGCGCATTTGCACCGCACTAACTATAATTAAACAACGTGGGTAAATTTTGTAATTTAAATTCATCTTCTTCTTATTATTATTTTTTATTTAAAAAAGTATATCTCGGCAACAGAATGATTAGAAACATATATGTCATTGCGCAGCTAAAAATATAGTTTATTAGGCTATTTTTTAAATTTAATTCAAAAAAAGTTGTAGACTAGCCTTGAAAAACGCTCTAAGAATAGAGCAGGAAAAAGGGGCGATTTTTCCCTGGGCGTATGCTTAGACAGAAAAGATGTGGACTAAAGATAAATTCTATCAGGGTGAAAATATATGAGTGGTAAAGTAACCACTCGTTTTTTCAGAAAATATCACGTGCAGAGAAACACATGACGCAACTAAATAATTATTGGTTACATAACCGTTGAAAACTTTTTTTAAATTTTTCTCGCTCACGGGTTTATTGTTTATTTCTTTCTGGCGGAGAGCGGTTACGCCCTTAATTTCAGCCTGGAAGACTTTAACTTTAGTCTGAGGTGGACATTATGTGAACTATAGGAAATTTGCATTTCGTTTGGCCAGCTGCTCACTAAATAAAAATTTCTACCATATGATAATGATTTGTTTATACATTGATCTAATCACACAGCACTGTTGCATTTTTTCTTAGTTTGGTGAAATGTCAATTGAAAAAATCATACTCACAGCAATCTTTGACAAGCGCGAAATCGCCACTTTTTCAAATTTATAGTTGTTTCTTACACATACAAATATAACCTTCTAATTGAAAAAGTGGCGATTTCGCGCTTGTCAAAGATTGCTGTGAGTCAACGCCCGGGGAAAAATCGCCCCTTTTTCCTGCTCTATTCTTAGAGCATTTTTCAAGGCTAGTTTAAAGAATTATATACGATTTCTTGACATTAAAAAATATAAAAAAGTATTAAGAGTTTACAAAGTCCTAACCTAGCAATTAATTTGGGTGTTAAGTGTTAAGTCGCCGGGATCTTTACATTGATCTAATTTATAGTTTTTGTTGGGTAAATATTATAATTCAAATTTTTAAATATTGTAAACACTTGTTTGTATAAAATACTTTTAAAGCAATGTGCTTTAAAATTTATTTGTTTATTTTTTAGAATTTCTTCTTTTTTCTTTCATTTTCATCTTTTTTCTTGTTCGACTGAAGGTGAAACATCAAAATATTTCCAAAAGGCAATCTGGTTACCTTTGGTATTTGAATATTATCGACATTTTACAAATTTTATGGGGCTACGTACTTGGTATTGTATATTTAAAAGGTAACATATTGATAACATTTTAACAACTAGTTCAAGCCTTGTCTTAAAACCGGCAAGCGTGGCTTTTTCTAATTAAAATCTGTTGTAATTCTTTTTTTCTATTAAAATTTTTTGATGTCTTTACTATCTTTTTTATGATTTCTAGATAACTAATAAACAGAACAATGATATTAAAATTGAAAATATTTTTAAAAAAAAAATTTCAACAAAAATTGATTTGCATTATATACAATTTCGAATTTTATTAAATATTACATTATGAAAAAAAACGCACATGTGGGTTATTTATTCAGTTAAAACAGGGGCCGGTCCACTAACGGAATGTTAACTACTGGCTAAGTTAGCTGTTTACTAAACACCGCTTTTTTTGCTTGAATTTTGCTTTCTTTCTCTTGTAAAATTTTACAATTTTTTCGTTTAAATTGAAAAACATAAATTTTTTTCATAAATTGGTTAATCAACTTAACTTAACTTAACATATAGACTAGTTCGGAATAAGCGTCTTTTACTGTACGAGAGAGGGTACAAAAAGAAAAAAATAAAATTTAAAAAATCTTAGCTTTTTTAGTTTCTTAAGTTTAATAGAAAACGTAGTGGAAAGGTGAAAACAAAAACCACAAATTTTTTGATGGGAAAAGGAAAACCATAAACTGCTAAACACATATAAAGTTAACTAAACACGCGTATATAAAATTTTTTCTTACCATAATCTGTATGCATTCTGTAAAGAAGCTAAAATAAATGAATAGTTATATAAATAAAAATATTAAGAATTAAATAACAACCTTGTTTAAAATAATAATAAATAATATCTATAAGCTAAATTTTGGTAATGTCAAAAAATATGTTTCGCTCCTAATTCTAGACATATTTTCCGACTCCTTTTAAGATCCATGATAGTCGGAGCTTTTTTAAACCTATAGGGTAACTGACTTAATTTCGGCCACCTTTTTTTATTTTTTTGAATAAGTTTTTTCCGGCTTTTTTAATCAAGCCAAAATTTGGCCTAAAAATCAAACAATAGCTATATTTGTTATTTCAGTGCAAAATTTGAATATTTCTGTTACACTTAAAAATCAGTGAAGGTTTAAAGTTTTTTTTTAAAGTGGCCGAAATTAAGGCGCGTGCCATTTATTTCGGCCACCTACGAAAAATTGGCCCCATAACTATTGCTTAAACGAACAATAAAAATTTCTAAAGGTTGCAAATTTACCCTTAGGTACTGTTCTTGGTACATATAACTTAATTTTTCCCGTTTGCGAACTTTAATAGTTTTTAGCAAGACTTTAAATAATGATGTCAAAACCTTAAAAAAACAAGTTTTAATAATTTGTATTTTTTGTTCAAATTTTATTTTTGGCTTAAAAAACGTCAAAACAAAGTCAAACGAGCAAAAAAATCTTTATAAATACGGTACTACAATGATATTTAAAAACAGCAAAAAACGGCAGGTTCTTTCACCTAAATTTTAAGGTGGCCGAAATTAACGGAATCTTAAAATGCGCAGTTAGTTAAACGCATTGCAAAATAATTTTGAAGAAAATATCAAAACATGAAAACTAACAACTTTGAGCTTTAAATAGAAGATATTTTAAGGTTATATATCGCTTTGTTCTAAATTTGATGCAGTTTAAACACAAAGCAAAAATTAAGAAAATCATAAAAAATTCACTTTTTGTATGAAAATGTTGATAATGTAGAATAATAAAAATAAAAAAACTTTTGTAAAAACACTTTATTTAACATTAATCTAGTTACTTTTGTGGTAGTTCTTTTGTGTTTTAAAAATAAGCCAATTTTTTAACACCCTAAATTGGTGGCCGAAATTAAGGCGTGGCCGAAATTAAGTCAGTTACCCTACTTCATAAAAATTGCTACACGATGATATGTTTCACTACGTTGAAGTGCCGTAATATATTAGTTTGTGCTAAATAAATTTTTGTTTTTTAATTAAACGTCACAATAGTTTAAAATCACCACTAAAATAGTATTATCCTGAACAGTGATTTTGAATTAGTAAAAATAAAGATGAAATTTGTGCTTTTAAACTAATTTTAAACCTACTACATAGTTTTTTTTAATGTTTCGCTAGTAAAACTATTCAAAACTTAAAAATTTATTTTAAAAAGTCCATTCCAAACTTTTAAATTAAGCATTTTCTGTAATTGAAACATTAAAAAACTGGGAAACAAGCGCGCCAGCAGCGCCGTACCTACGAAGCGGCAAAAAACAAAAAATCCCCAAAAACTGCATTTGCTTTTGCAATATTTAAAAAGTATTTAAGAAATTTTGAAGAGAAAGGGTCGAGATTTTAAACCAATAAATATTTGAAATATTTTAATCGTAAAATGTACTAGTCGCTCGCTGTTTCTCAATTTTCCCTCTACCTATGATTGGTGCTAGTAGTTATGTACCCTCTTCCTAACACTAAAAAACCCTTATTCCAAACTAGTCTATTGTTAGTGGACTGGCTCCAGAAAACCCCCTCCAAAAAAGAAAAAAAAGAGGCAAACTATATGATACCATTAAACAAAAAACTTTATTTTTTCTAAACCTTAGAAAAAACCAAAAAATCAAAAATTATATTATGATAGTTTTATTAATTAATGGTGTCTTTCTTGAACAAAATATGATATAATTTTAAGAATTTCAAAAATTTAAAAAAAAACATTAATAAACGGTCTTGAAAAAAAAACTAAAAAAGCAACTAAAACCTACTAAAAATTTTTGAACCAACCTCCCAAAAAACATAAACCACTTACCTGTGAAAAGAATTGAAAGCGACCGGAATATTACCGCAGTAAGATAAATATTTGCATATTATTATAACTGGAAAAATACTCAATTTTAGAGGGAGTTACCTTGAGGAATCCCCTGTAACTTGCGATTAAATAGAGTAATAAACATGAAATTTAATAGACATATGTAATTAATAATGAGCTATGGATTGATAACACTAGTTTTGTCGTGTCGCCGCTGCGTGAGGCGCCCTGGCGTGAAGCGTAAGCGGCATGCGCCACCGCGTGAAAAAAATCAGCTGTAGCTTTAGAATAAAATAACTTTTTACTAAATAGACTTATCAACATGAAATTTGGTATATATATGTAATCGATGATGGGCTATAGATTGATGGTATTATTTTTGCTATGACGTAAATTGCCACCTTATGTGCCGCCGCGTGAAAGAATCAACTATAACTTTAGATTAAATAGACTAATCAACATGAAATTTAGTAGACATGTGTAACTGATGACGGGCTATCGATTGGCGATATGGGTTTTAATGTAGCGTCAAGCGTAAAACTTATATCTAATTTTTACACATTGCAGCGCATTAGATACGTGGCGGAGCTTCGCGCCATAACAAAATTAATATCATTAATCGGTAGGTCATCATTAATTTTATATATCTACCAAATTTAATGTTTATTATTCTATTTAATATAAAGTTATGGCTGATTTTATTCACCCAGTGGCCGCGGTGTCGCTTCACGCCACATCAATATCATCAATCATTTCATATCATCAATCGATAGCCCATTATTGATTACATATATATACATATACCAAATTTCATGTTGATAAGTCTATTCAGTCAAAAGTTATTCATGTTGTTTTCACGCGGCGGCGCTTCGTGCCGCAGTGCTTTGCGCCACATCATAAATTATTATAACCAATCGATAGCGCCTTGTTTATTACCTATATATACAAAATTTCATGTCTATTAGTCTATTCAATCTAAAATTATAGCTGATTTTTCCACGCGACGGCGCATTAGAGATTTGGCGGCGCTTCACGTCACAGCAAAAATATTATCACTAATCGATAGTACATCATCAATTACATAAGTATACCAAATTTCATGTTGATAAGTCTATTTAGTCAAAAGTTATTCCTGTTTCTGTCACGCGGCGGCGCTTTACGCCGCAGCGCTTTGCGCTACATCAAAGCTATTATCACTAATCGATAGCCTATCATTGATTACATATGTATATCAAATTTCATGTTGATAAGTCTAATAAAGTCAAAAGTTATTCTTGTTTTTGTCACGCGGCGGCGTTTTACGCCGCAGCGCTTCGCGCCGCATCAAAACTATTATTACCAATCGACAGCGCATCAACCATTACATATGTATACAAAATTTAATGTCTATTAGTATATTTAATCTCAAGTTATAGCTGATCCAAAAAAGGTAAGTAAGCTATGCTTGCCGAAATTACCATGCCGCGTTGCAGCTACGCCTGCATTAATTTCAAATATAGAAAATACATTTTTGGATATAAAATCAGTTCGCCGCTAACCTTTTTAAAACGATTATTTTATGCTATATAAAAACAGATTTTGATTGTATTTTTTCACAATCTTCAGTTCCTTTTCAAGTAGAATCTGCACACACGAATGTTTGCAAAGTACGTTCCTAATCGCAAATATTTACTTCTGTTATTTCTTGGTACTAAAATTGCGATTGTAATGGTATTGGGCGTTCCGATCAGGTAAACATTGTTTTAATCTGCAGCTCGCTCCCCCCCCCAAAAAAAAAACACAAAAAATTTAGAAAACCCAAAAAATGGCACCGAATTGCTCATTTTTGTTGGCTAAGTTTTATTGGCTGCTGGCTAATCTCTTAAAACCAAAAAGCTTTACGGCATTTTTATAGATTAGCAACTAAGATTACAGGACCTGCGAACAACTTTTCAGTAAAAAAATTTGTGAAACCACCCGCTTTAAAATCTCATTAAAAGAAATTCATTGTTCTAATTTTGCTTCAAATTTTCTGATATATATCTATATATAACTAGACGTAATGTCTGTGTGTGTATGTGTGTCACCTTAGAATTTTTTTAGCTTTAAAATGTCATATAGTATTCGTGATCACATCATATATGTTTTGCTCCGTGAGATAGGTTGTCGGAGGAGCAGCGCCAAAACAGGGTTTCAAAATGTAGGTGCGAATATGGCTAAAAAAATGCCGCGCGGGCGGCTTATTAGAAGGCGCTTATTAGACATAAATGCGGGCGTCCCTTTATGCGCGCGGTGTCCTTTGATGCGCAGGGGATTCCTTCCGTTTAGAACAATGGATTTTGACCAGGGTGGTATGTGTGTG
>JASAMX010014182.1:0-21040 GCA_030248175.1 Microlaimidae sp. YZB2_3 | reverse complement strand
TACAATTAGCTGTCAGAAATGACGAATTTAAAATTTGAAAGCATTCCAAGCCCGTATGTTGGCAGCAGCAAACCTTTAAATTAAAAAATTTTCCAAAAAAACAAGCCTTAGAAATTCTTTTTTTTTTCAAATTTCCAGGTTATTTTGTTAGAAGAATATATTTTCAAAGGTAAAATCCTACTCCAAAATTGCCAAATAATTTAGCTAAAAAAGGATCTTTTTCAAGTGTTTTTTTTTACTTGCAAACATGTTTTCCTTTTTGTCAACACAAAAACAAATTTCTAATAACTATGTTTCCCAACTTTGGCCAATATCCAAATGTAATTTTTTGAAGTAATACTATTTTTCGTGTAAAAACGCTATTTGGTATGAATTGCGTCATTTTAATTGCAAAAGAGCCAATAAAATTCATCAATTATGACGTATGACAAAAATTTGCATAGTGTAGGGAAGTATTTTCGAGTTTCAACAAAAATTTTTTTTTCAAACAAAAAATTTCAAACAAAAATTTTGCGTTTTCATGGGGTTTTTTGGGCCACTTTTTAATATTTTAAATCAAAATAATAGAAAAAGAAATTAAACCTAATCTTCTAAAGTTTATTATTCTTGCTAAATTTTTAAATTTAGAGATTTGCTGCTGTCAGCATACGGGCTTGGACCTTGGAATACTTCCAAATTTTAAGTTCGTCATTTTTGACAGCTAATTGTAAGCTTAATATTAGTTTTTTTACACAAACGATATATCGAAATCCGTCATATGTGATAAATTTTACATTTTTGATGGTTTTGAAAAAAAAATTTTGAAAAAAAATAATTTGGCGAAAAATCGCGAAAACCGCGCGCTTTCAACGCATCATAAAAAAAATTTAAGCGAGCCGATTTCGCTCAAATTTTTAGTAAAAACTCGAAAAAGTATGTTTTAACAGCATTTCGAACGGCGTTTCTTATCTCGTACTAATAAAAAAGTTTTGTTCTTTTTTGGGACCAGGTTGAATTGAAAATTACAAAGAATTGAAAAGTATAAGTCTTTAAAAAAGATAAAAGAAATTAAAAAAAATGATAAAAGATATATATAAAAAAATATGTATACAAAAATTTGCATAAAATTTTGTAGCATAAATCCCTATGCTTTAGCAAATAATTTTACTTTTTTGTTAACATATTTAATCAGAAATCAAAAGCTTGTAAACAGTCATGAACCAGGTCAGGCCTATAGACTTTTACCACTGGTAAGACTGGTATGGAATGGAGTGTCAAGGCTTGTTCATACTTATGACAAAACGTCCTTCGGAAAAAACCAAAGGACAATTTTACAAAAGCCAAAACGTCCTTTGGACGAACCGAAACGTCCTTTGTGCTTTTTCCTTTGGACGAAGTATGAATGCTACTTAAAATTTGCCTTTTGGACAAAGTCCAAAGAACAAAATACAAAGGGAAAAGTCTAAAGGACAAAAAAGTATGAACACGTTGTCTTTTGGATTTTGTCCTTTGGACTTTGTCTTTTGGACAAAGTCCAAAGGACGTTTTTGCACTGTGTTTGTCCTTTAGACAAAGTCCGAAGGACTTTTGTCCTTTACACTTTGTCCAAAGGACGTTTTGTCATAAGTATGAACCAGCCTTCACTCCTACTAGTGCAGCATGACATTACAACGCACACGACAAAATTAAATTAGGTTTTATTAAGTATCGCAACTAAAATTCAAATGAAGGTCTCATAAGGAAATTTTCTGTAATAGAGGTGAATAAAAAAAAGTCAAAAAAAGCAAAAAAAAACAATGACATGGCATCTGTTTTTCAGCAATGACATGACAATAACATTTTCGGTGTAACTTTTTATTTGTAAGTGTCTATTTCAAGCCGTTATTGATATTGGCAATTAATGATTAAAAAATATTTCTCCTTGATATAAGCATTTATTTTTGGATCAATGACTTCAAAAGCGATACATAGAAATTTGAACGCCGTTTTTAATGCAGTGCATATCGATTTTTTACAGTCAAATGCGGAAGTTTAATTAGAAGAAAATAAATATTGATTAATAAAACATGTATAAATTATTATTTAGTTTATTTTATGCTTCATTAAATTTTTATAATATGCTTAAGCCTTTCATATGTTTTTTTTGTTTTAATCAATTACTTCAAAAGCGATACATAGAAATTTTTTTTTAATTTTTTTATTCTGTTCTTTTATTTTGAGGTGGTTGTTTTTTTGGTGGTGTTGGGGGGTGGGTGTGTTTTTTTGGGTGTTTTTTTTTTTTTGGTTTTTCTTTTTTTTTGTTGGGTTTTTTGTTTTTTGGGTGTTGTTCTCGTGCTGCTTTGGTGTTGTGTTGTTTTTGTGGTTTTTGGCTTTTGCTGTCTGGGTTTGGTGTTGGTGGTGTGGGGGTGTGTGTGTTTGTTTTTGGCTGTTTTGGCTGCTTGCTGGGTTTTGCTTGGGGCTTGCCTGGAGATGGTGTTAGTGTTAGCTTTATGGGTTTAATTATTTGTGCTTTTAGCTGCCCCAGAGTTTTCTGGGTGCCTTTATGGTGGCTTTGCTCCTGTGCAGCATCCAGATGTTTAGTGTTTAATTCATATGGCTTCTTATTTTACATTTTTAATTATAAATAATATTAATCAAAATTATTTATAATAAAAAATTTTTTAAACAAAACATAAACTCCAAATAGTAATCCAGCATGTTTAGTGTTTAGGTCTATCCTATTTTATTATGTCTTATCTTTTAATTATAGTACTTTTTTGTCAAAAGCATAATTTTTTAGCAAAACATAACCTTAAATATATTTAAATAGTAATTTAACATTTAAAAAATTTAAAAATTAAAAAAACATTAACAAATCAAAAAATAAAGCAAAAAAGTAATTTACTTAAAATATTATAAAACCAATTTTAAAATAAACCCAACTTAATAATTTTAATAATTAAAAAAAACCCCAAAATTGTTAAATTTTGCTTGTAATATAATATAATCCATAAGTTTCCAAACAATTCTACACTCAGTGCTATAAATGCAGGTGTGTTTGGTAAAACAATTCTACACTCAGTGGTATAATTGCATGTATGTCTGGTAATTACAATGGATTATGGGGTCATAAATGCTCTTTATTGTCTGTCAAAGTTACTATATAAGGTTGCAGAAAATCACAACAACTTATTTTAGTGTCCTCTGTTTTAATATTAAATGTTAATGTTTTTTATTGTTTTTAATTTTTTGCATAAATTACTTATTGAGTTATATTTATATGTTTTGCATGTTGTTTAAATTGGCTAGAAAGATTTTTTATTATATAGCCACATTCTGTTGCTCGGGCTGGAACAAGGGAAACAACGGACACCGGCGAGCAGGCCACTCCGCGATCATATTTTTTCATAGTGGTTTAAAGTCTAAAATACATTTTTTTGAAAGTAAACTTTCTAGACGATAGCAGGCCTTTTAACTCTCTTCTTTTTATATCCACATCAGCAAGTTGTTAAAGATCCCACGACGAAGTAATCACCAGAACTGTCACATAAGTTTTATAAGGCGACTATGAAACGCGCTATAACAGCTTATATGAGCAGCCTGTGATTTTAGGTGAATAAGTTGAAGCTAAAAGCTGAAGCTAAAAATAAAATAATATTAACTTATACATAACCACTATCTCAAACAGTACAAACAAATGTGAACTAATTGCTTGCCAGTGATTTCAAAACAACACTTAAGCAAACAAAAAAGTCCACACTGATGCACATTGGAATCCACTGAAAGTCAAGGATGCATTACGAATTAAAATGAATCAACGTGAAGCTCCTTGTCCCCAGCAGGTTCCAGTTGGCGTTTCGTGCATTAGTCTTAAACGCCCTTGGTGTTGCACTCGTCAGTAAGACCACCAAGCCTAACAGCACAATATATATATATATACAAAACCAATAAGCAAATTTACAAACAACATGCAAAACATTAAAAACAATAAAAACAATAAAAAACATTAACATTTAATATTAAAACAGAGGACACTAAAATAAGTTGTTGTGATTTTCTGCAACCTTATATAGTAACTTTGACAGGCAATAAAGAGCATTTATGACCCCATAATCCATTGTAATTACCAGACATACATGCAATTATACCACTGAGTGTAGAATTGTTTTACCAAACACACCTGCATTTATAGCACTGAGTGTAGAATTGTTTGGAAACTTATGGATTATATTATATTACAAGCAAAATTTAACAATTTTGGGGTTTTTTTTAATTATTAAAATTATTAAGTTGGGTTTATTTTAAAATTGTTTTTATAATATTTTAAGTAAATTACTTTTTTGCTTTATTTTTTGATTTGTTAATGTTTTTTTAATTTTTAAATTTTTTAATTGTTAAATTACTATTTAAATATATTTAAGGTTATGTTTTGCTAAAAAATTATGCTTTTGACAAAAAAGTACTATAATTAAAAGATAAGACATAATAATGATAGACCTAAACACTAAACATGCTGGATTACTATTTGGAGTTTATGTTTTGTTTAAAAATTTTTTATTATAAATAGTTTTGATTAAGATTGTTATAATTAAAAATGTAAAATAAGAAGCCATATAATTAAACACTAAACATCCTGGATTGCTGCAGGTGTAGCATTAAGCCACCATAATAAGGCATCCCAGAAAACTCCGGGGGCAGCTTAAATAGCTACGGTTATTAAATTTAAATTTTAAAACCCAAAGTTTTTTATACAAAAGTTTACTAAACACTAAACATCCTGGATTTCTCCAGGTGTAGCATTAAGCCACCATAATAAGGCATCCTGGAAAACTCCAGGGGCAGCTTAATTAGCTACGGTTATTAAAATAAACTTTAAAGCCAGAAAATTGTTTAAAACAGAATTTTACTAAACACTAAACATCCTGGATTGCTCCAGGTGTAGCATTAAGCCACCTTAATAAGGCATCCTGGAAAACTCCAGGGGCAGCTTAAATAGCTACGGTTATTAAATTTAAATTTTAAAACCCAAAGTTTTTTATACAAAAAGTTTACTAAACACTAAACATCCTGGATTTATGTCTGTAAAGCAGCATCTGATGAACGAAATGCATGTTTTACTATCTTTTGTCCCAATAACTTATTAATTCTAACGTTATAATATTTTACAAACAATATAATACCACGGAATTTTCACTATTGATTGGTTGTTGTTGTTGTGTGTTTGTGTCTGTGTGGTTTGTTGTTTTGTTTTTGGTTTGGGTGGGTTTTGGGGTGTTTTTTGTTGGTTTTGGTTTGGTTGTTTTTGTGTTTTTTTTGTTTGTTTTTGTGTCTTTTTTCTGGGTTTGGGTGTTGGTTTTTTGGGTTTTTTGGTTTTTTGTGTTTTTTGCTGTGTTTGTTTGTGTTTTGGGAAATTAAAAAAAAGAAAAACCAAGGGAAGGGGGGGTTGTGGGGTGGCCCTTTTGGGCTGGCGGGGTTTTGGGGGTGAGTTTTTTCTCGCGCTTCGCTCTGCTCGCGCTCGATTTATATCTTTTTTTTGTGTGTTTTTTGTTTGTTTTTTTTTCGTGCTTCGCGATTTTTTGTTTCTTTTTCGGTTTTTCGTTTTTGATGCATAGGATCCTGCGAGCGCTTTTTTTTTTGATGTCTTTTTTGGTTTTTGATTTGGAGTCCTTTCGAAATTTGTATGGAGTACTTTGAGGCTGCCTGTATAGGTGTTTTTAGGAGGTATAACTTTCAGCTAGTTTTGTTTTATTAGGGGGAGCTTTGGTGCTAATGTGTCTTCTGGGATGTTATGGACTATTTTGATATGTTTTTTTTTTGTTTAGATGCGTTTCAGTCTTAGTTGGGCCTTCTTTTTGTGCTCTTTCTCGGGTCTTTAGATTGTGTAAGGTCGTTTGTTTTAGATGGTTGTTGTGTTTTCTGCTTTTGGTTCTTTTTCGGTATTCGAGGTGTGGTTGTTCGCGTGTGGGCTGCTTGTTCTGCTGGAGATAGCGGTGGTGTTCTGTTGTTCTCGGGGTCTGTTCGGCGGCCTCGTTGTCGTCGGTTTTCTGCTTTTCTCTGTTCGTGCTTTTTACGGTATGGGCGAGATGGTTTTTTTAAAACGCATGGGACTATGTCTTATTGATTGCCTTCCTCGTCGCTTTCTTGGTTTGTTTTTTGCGTCTTTTTTTATCTCGGGAGTTTTTTTCTTGTTTCTCTGTCTGTTGGCGGCTTGTTCGTTTTCTGTGGTTTTTGTTTTCTTGTTGTGTTTTTGTGGGGGTTTTTTAAGAAATACTTTTATTTTTTTAATTTAATAATCTTGATTATTGTCTTAATTTTTTATTAGTTTATAATCACGCTCTGTTGAAAGTAATTAAAATCGTACCTTTGTTAATTCCCTATGGACCCCTGCCTATTTTTAATATCTACCACGCATAGGAAAGAACATGACGGCTATTCCTTTCTAATGAAAGGTTTTAAGTAGGATTTGTACTGGGGGTTGTGTAGAGGGAGGGGGGGCGTATAATTGGGAGGATCTAATTTTTTTTGGGGTTGGGTAGAATTTGGCTAGGAGGTGGACTCCCCTCTTCTCTCTGTATATTGGAGAATAGATTAACTGTATCTAGTCTCGTGCTTATTATAGTCTGTTCTCTTATATTTCATTGTTTTTCTAGATAAAATAAAGAAATTGTGTTTAAATTAAGAGAGCGGATTGTAAAGATGAATGTTTATTGAATGCTAGCTTAATTTAGTTTTATTATTTTCGATATTTATGATATAGGTGAAAAAAATTTTAAGTAAAAAATGTCCAAAAATATTTTAGTAGAAAAATTTTAAAACAAAAAAAACATATGAAAGGCTTAAGCATATTATAAAAATTTAATGAAGCATAAAAGAGGGAAAGGGAGAAGTGAGGATAAAGAGTAGTTAGGTGATTAGTTTAAGAGTTGTTGCGTTTTGTAAACTAAATAATAATTTATACATGTTTTATTAATCAATATTTATTTTCTTCTAATTAAACTTCCGCATTTGACTGTAAAAAATCGATATGCACTGCATTAAAAACGGCGTTCAAATTTCTATGTATCGCTTTTGAAGTCATTGATCCAAAAATAAATGCTTATATCAAGGAGAAATATTTTTTAATCATTAATTGCCAATATCATTTTATATCGTGCTTAAAATAGACATTTACAAATAAAAAGTTACGATCCGAGTATTGGCCTTATATAATTATGTTTTATAAGCTCTCGGGTAAATTTTTTACTGAGTTTGAGTTAAAAGTTCTGAAAATTAATGATGAGATTTTTAAAGTGTTTTTGTCATTATTTGTCATTGCTGAAAATTGACAGATTTTGGAAATGTACATCTAAATGTTTTTTTAATTTTTGCTTTTTTCAACTTTTTTTCCGCATATGGAATAATCATATTCACCTTTCTTTTTCAGTTAAAATTTCCTTATGAGAACTTCACATTTGATTTCAGACAGCATTAATTGCGATTCTTTAGACCATAAACAATCCTAATTTAATTTTGTCTTGCATTGATTTCGTTTTTCTATTTCATCTTGATGTAAAAAACTAGTAGTAGTAAACGCTCGTTCATACTTCTGCGAAAACGTCCTTTGGACAAGAGTGATGTACAGGATTTATAATATCCTTCGGACTTTGTATAAAGGAGAAATAGGAAAGAACTGAAAAAACGTTCTTCTTGGTAACCGAACTTTCTACTTTATATTAATATTTTGACTCAGCATCATTGATTATAACTTTCATAAATCTATTTGTAAGAAAAGCTTTAATCCACAAAAAGAAACTTTCGTATATACTCCAAATTTTTCCAGTTTATTTACAAAAGTTTTGAGTGTGATATCGTTTCAAAAGGCTTAGCAAAATCCAAATATACTACGTGTTCACTACTTTTTTATTTTTTAGAGCTAAGGTCCATTCCCTTGTGTATCAAGAAGCTTTGTTCTAGTTGAACTTTGTCCAGCCTAAAGCCGTGTTGGCACCAAGACAGTGTATTTTTAAAAGGGTCGCAAGTTCTTCTTTAAATAAGCCTCTCCATAATCTTACATGAGTAAGAAGTCAATGATATGGGTCTGTAATTACGTTCATTGCTCTTTTGAATTTTTTTATGTAAATGATTAATAAGCGCCATCTAACTTATCCATGCAGCAACCATCACTAATGAATTTTTGAATATTTTGAGTTAAAGGTTCAGCGATTCCGCAGCAATTCTTCTTCAAAAGGAATAAAGCTGGCAAAGGACGTTTCAGGTTCGTCCAATCGACATTTTATTAGGCAATTTTTTAAAATTTGCTTTTTTTTAGTACGTTTTTTCCGCAAAGGACATTTTGTCATAAGTATGAACAAGCCTTGATTTATTTGAATAAAAGTTAAATTTTCCATTGTCTTTAGTATAAACAGAACTAAAAAAATGCAGCAAATATTTCAGCTTTTTCAGCGTCGTCAACTGCAAAACTATTATCAGACTTATGTAATGGAGGAATTCGTTCTTTGGTTTTGATTTTATTATTTACAAACTTATAAAAACTATTTAAGTTTTTTGATCTCAAAACCTGTTCTTCTTGTGAAATAATATAGTTTTTTGTAATCTTTACAAGTTTGTTTATTACTGCGTCCACGACAACTTGAATCAGCTTTTTTTAATAAAATATCTTTTTTTTATTATTTTTTTCACTCCTAAATTTCCATACCTATTGTCCTAAATGCCAGTGGTACATTTTTAAACCTTTAGGCTGACTGGTTCATGACTGTTTACAAGCTTTTGATTTCTGATTAAAGATATTAACAAAAAATAAAATTATTTGCTAAAGCATAAAGATTTATGCTAATAAAAATTTTATGCAAATTTTTGTATACACATGTTTTTTATATATATCTTTTATCATTTTTTTAATTTCTTTTATCTTTTTTTAAAGACTTATACTTTTCAATTCTTTGTAATTTTCAATTCAACCTGGTCCCAAAAAAGAACAAAACTTTTTTATTAGTACGAGATAAGAAACGCCGTTCGAAATGCTGTTAAACATACTTTTTCGAGTTTTACTAAAAATTTGAGCGAAATCGGCTCGCTTAAATTTTTTTTTCACTAATGCGTTGAAGTGTGATGTTTTCGCGATTTTTCGCCAAATTATTTTTTTTCAAAATTTTTTTTTCAAAACCATCAAAAATGTAAAAATTTATCACATATGACGGATTTCGATATATCGAATTTTTTGTGTAAAAAAACTAATATTAAGCTTACAATTAGCTGTCAAAAATGACGGCTTAAAATTTGGAAGTATTCCAAGGTCCAAGCCCGTATGCTGACAGCAGCAAATCTCTAAATTTAAAAATTTAGCAAGAATAATAACTTTAGAAGATTAGGTTTATTTCTTTTTTTATTATTTTGATTTAAAATATTAAAAAGTGGCCCAAAAAACCCCATGAAACGCAAATTTTTGTTTTTGAAATTTTTTGTTTGAAAAAAATTTTTGTTGAAACTCGAAAATACTTCCCTACACTATGCAGTTTTCGTCATACGTCATATTGACTATTTTATTGGCTCTTTTGCAATTAATGACGCAATTCATACCAAATAGCGTTTTTACACGAAAAATAGTATTACTTCAAAAAATTAATTTGGATATTGGCCAAGTTGGGAAACATAGTTATTAGAAATTTGTTTTTGTGTTGACAAAAGGAAAACATGTTTGCAAGTAAAAAAAAACACTTGAAAATTTCTTTCTAGCTAAATTATTTGGCAATTTTGGAGTAGGATTTTACCTTTGAAAATATATTCTTCTAACAAAATAACCTGGAAATTTGAAAAAAAAAAGAATTTCTAAGGCTTGTTTTTTTGGAAAATTTTTTAATTTAAAGGTTTGCTGCTGCCAACATACGGGCTTGGAATGCTTTCAAATTTTAAATTCGTCATTTCTGACAGCTAATTGTAAGCTTAATATTAGGTTTTTTTACACACACAATATATTAAAATTCGTCATATGTGATATATTTTACATTTTTGATGGTTTTCAAGATTCAAGATTCAAGATTTTATTTTTCTAGTAATACATAAAGAAAACAGTAAGAAGGACAAAACAAACACAAATGCGATTGCAACCCAGTTGAGTTACAATAACACCAAAAATCACAAAATTGAGAGAAGACCTGGCTGATTTAGATTTACTAGAAAAAAATGACTAAAGGCCTTAAAAAAAATAAAGCTCTTTATTTAGCCATTTAAATTTCCATTAGTTAATTCATCAAAGATTTTTTAAATTGGTACAGAGTTTTGGAACTAACTTGATCTTCATTTAGATAATTCCATTTACTTATAACTCTATTAAAAAAACTGTATTTTCTACAATTGACTCTTGAGTGCTCTTTTTTGAGTTTTTTTGAATGTCCTCTGGTTGAATTTGTGTTAAGAACAAAATATTTCTCAGGATTTAAGTTTACCAGTTGGTTTAAGATTTTAAATGTTTCAAACATATCCATCTTTTCTCTTCTTTTCTCCAAAGTTTCTAGATTAAGTGTTTTTAGTCTGTTTATATATCCAGTATCTTTTAAGTTACAAACTTTAAAAACTCGTTTGGTAAAATAGCGTTGGACTTTTTCTACAATATATTTATCTTTAGTCATATATGGGTTCCAAACAACACTTGCATACTCAACAGTAGGACGAACAAAACTTTTGTAAGCAATAAGATAGTTTTTAATGGATTGAGATTTGAAACATCTAAAAATTAAGTTTACTGTTTTTAAAGCTTTACTAGCTATTTTTTTACAATGTGTTGAAAACTTTAAGTCACTAGTGATGAACACACCTAAGTCTTTTACCATATTAGTTTTAGGTAGCTTCTTATTATTTAAGTAATAATCCGTTTTGTGCACATTTTTACAAATATTTAAATGTAGTACTTCACACTTATTTTCAGATAGATTGAGCTGCCAATCTTGGGCCCATTGGGCAATTCTATTTAGATCATCTTGTAATTTAATTTGATTATCATTTGAGTCTGAAAAACTAGTATAAACCTTTGCATCATCTGCAAAAAGTCTAATTTCTGAATTTTGGACACAATTGACAATATCATTTACAAAAACAAGAAAGAGAAATGGTCCTAAAACTGAACCCTGTGGTACTGAACTTGTAACTGGGTATGAAGGGGAAAAAGTATTGTTTATTACTATTTTCATTTCTCTATTAGTTAAAAAAGCTTCTATCCATTTTAAAAGCTTACCAGAAATACCATATTTATTTAATTTAAACAAAAGCTTTTGATGCGATACAGTATCAAAAGCTTTAGCAAAATCCAAGTAAACTACATCAACTGATTTTTTACCTTGAAAAGCCAAAGTCCAATCATTGTAGACATCAAGAAGTTGTGTAACTGTTGAGCTTTTATCTTTAAAACCATGCTGAAGGTGAGATAATATATTTACAAAAAAGATAGAAAGCTCAGCTTTTACAATCTGTTCCATTATTTTACAAGAAAAACATGTAAGAGAGATTGGACGATAGTTTTCTTTTTGACATTTTGCACATTTTTTGTACACTGGTGTAGTAAGTGCAATTTTCCAATCACTTGGAAGTTCACCTGAATCAAAAGATTTTTGAAATATTTTAGAAAGGGGTTCTGCAATAACTTTTGCTAATCGCTTTAGAAAAAGAGCAGGAATGCCATCAGGAGAACGAGACAATTTATTAGGCAGTTTTTTAAGAAATTTTAAGACATCTCTTACAGTAAAATTTATGTTTTCAAGTATTTGATTGTTTTTTGGTTCAAAATATGGAAAGTTATTATTATCTTTGGTGAAGACAGAGGCAAAATAGTCACCAAAAATTTTTGCTTTTTCAGAATCTTCAGTTTCAAAACTACCATCTACACATTGTATTGGAGGAATAGCTTCCTTGGATTTTAGCGATTTGTTTATATATTTATAAAAATGACCAATATCATGTGATTTAAGAACCTCTTCTTCTTGATCTGATTTGAACTTTTTGACACTATTTGCATAAAGTTTTGAAATTGTTTTAAATTGATTTTTAAAATTATTGTTACTATGTCTAGTTTTCCACAATTTTTTCTTTTTATTTTGGAGTTTATAAATATGTTTTGGATACTGAACTTTTTTCTTAGAATATGTTTTATGTTTGTTTATTAAAGGCACATGTAATTGAATACATTTTGTTAAAACGGCTACAAATTCATTCCAGTACTCTTGGACTGTATTTAAATATTTAAAATTTAAATCCCAGTTTTGAGAAGCTAAAAACAGGGCTATGCTGCAGTAGTCTGCATTTTTAAAGTCAGGTACCAAGTGTTCAGTTTCATGACTATTTTTATATAGATTTAATTATAATGCTTTAAAAAGTAGGGGGTTTTCCTTTGGGGCTTTCCGGGCTTTTGGGGCCAAATGAGAAATAAAATTATGGTTATTTGATACTTTAATTTTTTGTGGCCCTGGATTTTTGGTTTTTTTGGTCAATACTTTTATTAAACCAAAAATATAAAAGGAGTCACATGAGAATATCTTAATTTTAATTAATTTATGTACATATAATAAGTAATTAAGTGTGAATAAATACGCGTTTTTCTGCTTCTCTGGACGCGTATGGACAAGATTAATAATGAAGTTGTACTTGTACTTTGCACTTAGAAGTCCCGTATAGAACTTTTATTCATAATTTGAGCTTCATTCAAAACATATGGAGTTTTAGGGTTATCGAAACTTATATGTAAACACAACATTTATTTATAACAATGTTTAACTGCCATTTTTTTAACCCATGCGAAGTTTATTAGATTGTTTCGAAAATTATTTTGAGACGTGGAGACACTCTACGTTAAACTAAATGTCAAATAAAAACGCGGCAAAATATAACTTACCAGAATACAAAAACTAGATGTCCATATGAAAGGAATATTTCTGCAGGCATTGTACCTAGGGTAGTTGTATTTTCATACCGCCAAACTTTGAACACTGAAACGCACTGGGCCCAGCCTGGCCGGATTTTCGGCCACGGTTCGTAAGAAGTAAAAGTAAACAAATTTGGAATGGCGATAAATGCTATAAAAATTTTAAAAATAAAACAATTGTAAATAAATAAAGTAAAGATAGTTTTGTTAGCAATAGACGTTTAATTACATATACGTTTTTACGTATTGTAATAATGAACTTTATTGGTTGAATGTACGCATTGAACCAAAATCTAAAACATTAAATGAACAGGCAATTTTCCACAAGCTGTTTATTTCAATAAACTGTAAATGCTGTAGATTAAACAGCCACATATTAGCGGCAGCAAGTTTACAGTCGTAAACGTATGGTGGGAGGGTACAAATACTGATTCTTTATGTTATGGTTTTTTTTATATTTTTCTTCATATATGGTAAAATTTTAAACCGCTGCTGTGTTTTCATAATGTAAAAATACTCCGAAAAATTTGTCACGTGTATTTTAAACCAAAAAGCAAGTTTTGGCTCACAAAAGCTACAAAAACTTGTTTTAAAAAATATATGTTGCGTCATATTTATCATGTAATTTAATAACGTTTTAAACATAACAAGTTAAATAATAAGCTAAAACCCAGGGGTTAGTTCACTAGTGGTTTGTTGATTAGATTCTATGTTAGCACACTATTCAAATAGCACACTGTTAAAGCAAAATTGTCAAAAATTTGTCAACAAATCATATGTACTCTATGAGTTATACATATGATTTTTTATACCGATTTGCTTCGTTGCTGCCCATTAAAATTATTAATTCTCATATGGTAGCTGGGCTTGAACCAAGGAAGGGTCGTAATTTAATTAAAAAAGTAGTTTTTAAGCGGAGTCTACAGTGATATTTGCTAAATAATAAATTTTTTTCTGATAGGGTGAAATTTTAAGAAAATAAATAACAATAACTTAATATAACTTTTGCAACCAATAACTGTTAGCTTTTACTTAAAACAAAAAATTATGAGGGAACAACCGTGACAAACGTTATAAAACATGTGAAACGTGACAAAAATACACACATAACCTGAGAAAACCCAAGAGATGCTGCACAGTATCATTGCAATCTTTCTTCCATACTCGTCGTTATTGATTTTATACAAACGACCCGCTGCTATAGCGCGCGTGATGGCGATGGAAGCGACAACATAGGACACCAAAGCGAAACTGAACAGATGAAGAAATTTAAATAGCTTACAGCTATAATTACCACCTAAACTGCATTATGCAAATTTTTAGAATAGGTGTTGGAATTTTTAGTTTGACAAATATTACGAACAAAACGATTTTAAAAAATTTTAAAATTAATTTGTGTCAAAATTTTACTGTTCGTAAAATTGGACACATTTTCTATGTTAAAAACTCCCATAATTATAATTGTCCATTTATAAAAGAAAAAAAAATTTAAATTTTACATCAGACAGACAACACAAATATTTTTTTGTCTATATTCACATGTTTATTACAATAAAAAAGTAGTGTTTTGTTGCTTTGTCTTAAGCCAAAAACAATTGTCTTTGGTGTTTTTAATAGGCACCTTGCACTGGAACTAAGTTTATACATGAAGTATGCAATATACATAAGCGTCACCATAATGGATAATTACCGTATCTCCTACTTATCTTTTGTAGTATGCAGATCAACCGATCGAAATTTCGCGCGCTTTTGATCGCTTGACCTGCATACTACAAAAAATAAGTAGGAGATAGGTAATTATCCATTATGGTGACGCTTATGTATATTTCATACTTCATGTATAAACAGAGTTTCAGTGCAAGGTGCCTATAAATTTCAAAAAAATAATTAACATTGAAAAATTAGCATAATAGCGTTCCTTTCCATTCAATCATAATTTGCCAGGCAATTTGACTTGTTGTGAAAACAAAAATAATCAGTAAATCGGCAATATTCAGATTGATTTTCAGGACATTCATAGCCGTTTTCCTCAGTTTATAGGATCTAAAACATTTAAGCATAAACACTTACTAAATTTAAAGGTATTGGATGTTTCCCCCAGTTTTGCCCCAGTTTTGCCCCCAATTTTTTATTTACAAATTTTAAAACTTAAGCAAAACAATACAAAAGCTTCCTAGCCTAAAAAGGACAATTATCAACAAAAATTGTTAATCTCTTCAACTACAACAAAATTATTAAACTATGAAAATGGGGTTATTTCCACTTACATTCCCTAGAGGAGATCTCCTTTGGCGTTTAGCCTAAGTGGGGTGATACTCTGCATGTGTGTATGCAATCATATGATTATACAAGAGAGCGAAATGACTGTTAGTTATTCTGAATCATCGAATAAACCTCTAACATCTTGCAGTTGGGAAAAAATGAACGCAAAACGTTACATGACGCAAATCATTTAATTATAAAATATTTATATAATAAAATTACGTAATAAAACAGGGATTTTACTGGTTGGATAGTTTAAACTGTGATACAAATCTAGAGGAATTGTAGCATACTGAGGACTTTAATGTTTAATATTATTGTAATCTAGGTTTAATATGTTTCATATTAATGTATTTAGGTTTTATATTAATGTAATATAGATTTAGCTTATTAAGCTTAGTTAGCTGGAGCCTGGGCACTTTATGCTTCCACCTAATAGTTTAAAGCAGATTATATTTTAAGTAGCTTTATATTTCATTTATACTTCCATGAACACACCCGTCTTACTCGTTGCAAATAAGTCAGAGCTCCTTAAAAAATGGTGGGCTCGGTTTATTCCAAACTTAATGGGTGTTGGGAGTAAACCGAGCCAGTGGACGCAAACTAAAACTATGTGCTAGAAATAAAACATTAACTTTCTGGGTAAAAAAACCCCAGAAAAACGGCAAATATTCAACTTTACTGAAACGTAAATGAATTCAACCAGGGGTTTATTCTACGTACCGAAAAATAAGTCAGAGCTCTTCCAACAATATGGTGGGCTCGGTTTATTCTAAACTTTAAATTGTTAGGAATAAACCGAAACCAGTAGACGTGAACTAAATCTACTAAAAACGAAACATTAACTTTCTGAGTGAAAAATCAAAGCCACGCTTCTGTCATTTTAAGTTAGGTTTTGGCACTCGTCGTGAAAGAACTTAAAGCATTATTCACAAATGCACACAACAAAAACGAAAACAACCAACACAAATGCTAATGCAACTATTCATGAGCCTAATTTACCGTCTTCCTGAAAAACTTTAAAGCTTGAAACTTCAAATCATATTATTTGACAATAATTTCGCAGTAAAACTGTTTTATGGAAATTAAGTTTCAATATTAAAACAGACGCGCTTCACTAATCAGATGCTTCATGTTTAGTATGAAAAATTTTAAAAAATCTTCAATTACTTATTTTGATTATGATTTTAAAGCAAAAGCCTAAAATAGAGAAAAAGCATAAGTATAGAGAATACATACAAAATACAATTATGAAATTATGCTCAATACATATATATTTCGTTCTTTTTATATATTTTCTTATTAAAATTACACTTTATTTTTGACATTTAAGAAAATTGTTGCATTTAAAAACAAAACCTATTTGTGGTATAATGAGGTATTTAAAAATGTTTGTATCTCTATGTTTAAGACTTTTTTTTGTTTTAAATAAATAAGTTTCAAAAAATTTTGGTTTACAAAAAAATTTTCTTAAATGTCGAAAATAAAGTGTAATTTTAATAAGAAAATATATAAAAAGAACGAAATATATATGTATTGAGCATAATTTCATAATTGTATTTTGTATGTATTCTCTATACTTATGCTTTTTCTCTATTTTAGGTTTTTGCTTTAAAATCACAAATCAAAATAAGTAATTGAAGATTTTTTAAAATTTTTCATACTAAACATGAAGCATCTGATTAGTGAAGCGCGTCTGTTTTAATATTGAAACTTAATTTTCATAAAACAGTTTTACTGCGAAATTATTGTCAAAGAAGACTATTTCCCAAAGTTTCAAGCTTTAAAGTTTTCAGGAAGACGGTAAATTAGGCTCATGAATAGTTGCATTAGCATTTGTGTTGGTTGTTTTCGTTTTTGTTGGTGCATTTGTGAATAATGCTTTAAGTTCTTTTGTATGATGAGTGCCAAAACCTAACTTAAAATGACAGAAGCGTGGCTTTGATTTTTCACTCAGAAAGTTAATGTTTCGTTTTTAGTAGATTTAGTTCACGTCTACTGGTTTCGGTTTATTCCTAACAATTTAAAGTTCTATAAACTTGAGCCCACCATATTGTTGGAAGAGCTCTGACTTATTTTTCGGTACGTAGAATAAACCCCTGGTTGAATTCATTTACGTTTCAGTAAAGTTGAATATTTACCGTTTTTTCGGGTTTTTTTACCCAGAAAGTTAAAATGTTTCATTTTTGAGCACATAGTTTTAGTTTGCGTCCACTGGTCTGGGTCTACTCCAACACCCATTAAGTTTGGAATAAACCGAGCCCACTATTTTTCTAAGGAGCTCTGACTAATTTGCAACGAGTAAGACGGGTGTGTTCATGGAAGTATAAATGAAATATAAAGCTACTTAAAATATAATCTGCTTTAAACTATTAGGTGGAAGCATAAAGTGCCCAGGCTCCAGCTAACTAAGCTTAATAAGCTAAATCTATATTACATTAATATAAAACCTAAATACATTAATATGAAACATATTAAACCTAGATTACAATAATATTAAACATTAAAGTCCTCAGTATGCTACAATTCCTCTAGATTTGTATCACAGTTTAAACTATCCAACCAGTAAAATCCCTGTTTTATTACGTAATTTTATTATATAAATATTTTATAATTACCTTATTTGTGTCATGTAACGTTTTGCGTTCATTTCTGTTTAACTGCAAGATGTTAGAGGTTTATTCGATGATTCAGAATAACTAACAGTCATTTCGCTCTCTTTGTATAATCATATGATTGCATACACACATGCAGAGTATCACCCCACTTAGGCTAAACGCCAAAGGAGTATCTCCTCTAGGGAATGTAAGTGGAAATAACCCCATTTTCATAGTTTAATAATTTTGTTGTAGTTGAAGAGATTAACAATTTTTGTTGATAATTGTCCTTTTTTGGCTAGGAAGCTTTTGTATTGTTTTGCTTAAGTTTTAAAATTTGTAAATAAAAAATTGGGGGCAAAACTGGGTAAAAATGGGGGAAACATCCAATACCTTTAAATTTAGTAAGTGTTTATGCTTAAATGTTTTAGATCCTATAAACTGAGGAAAACGGCTATGAATGTCCTGAAAATCAATCTGAATATTGCCGATTTACTGATTATTTTTGTTTTCACAACAAGTCAAATTGCCTGGCAAATTATGATTGAATGGAAAGGAACGCTATTGTGCTAATTTTTCAATGTTAATTATTTTTTTGAAATTTAGGCACCTTGCACTCAAACTCTGTTTACATGAAGTATGAATATATAAAAAAGTGTTACTATAATGGGTATAATTACCTGCATTTTCTGACTCATTTTTTGTAGTATGCAGGTCGAAGCGATCAAAAAGCGCGCGAAAATTTCGATCGGTTGATCTGCATACTACAAAAGATAAGTAGGAGATACGGTAATTATCCATTATGGTGACGCTTATGTATATTGCATACTTCATGTATAAACTTAGTTCCGGTGCAAGGTGCCTATTAATATTAAAAAAGACAATTGTTTTTGGCTTAAGACAAAGCAACAAAACACTACTTTTTTATTGGGATAAACATGGGAGCATAAACAAAATACATTTTTGGTTTGTTTGTTTTATGTAATATCTTAAATTTTTTTTTCTTTTATAAATGGACAATTATAATTATGGGAGTTTTTAACATAGAAAAAATGTGTCCAATTTTACGAACAGTAAAATTTTGACACAAATTAATTTTAAAATTTTTTAAAATCGTTTTGTTCGTAATATTTGTCAAACTAAAAATTCCAACACCTATTCTAAAAATTTGCATAATGCAGTTTAGGTGGTAATTATAGCTGTAAGCTATTTAAATTTCTTCATCTGTTCAGTTTCGCTTTGGTGTCTGATGTTGTCGCTTCCATCGCCATCACGCGCGCTATAGCAGCGGGTCGTTTGTATAAAATCAATAACTACTAGTATGGAAAAGAAGATTGCAATGATACTGTGCAGCATCTCTTGGGTTCTCAGGTTATGTGTGAATTTCTCGTCACGTTTCACATGTTTTATAACGTTTGTCACGGTTGTTCCCTCATAATTTTTTGTTTCAAAGAAAAGCTAACAGTTATTGGTTGCAAAAGTTATATTAAGTTATTGTTATTTATTTTCTTAAAATTTCACCCTATCAGAAAAAAATTTATTATTTAGCAAATATCACTGTAGACTCCGCTTAAAAACTACTTTTTTAATTAAATTACGACCCTTCCTTGGTTCAAGCCCAGCTACCATATGAGAATTAATAATTTTAATGGGCAGCAACGAAGCAAATCGGTATAAAAAATCATATGTATAACTCATAGAGTACATATGATTTGTTGACAAATTTTTTACAATTTTGCTTTAACAGTGTGCTATTTGAATAGTGTGCTAACATAGAATCTAATCAACAAAAAACCACTAGTGAACTAACCTGGCGTTTGCTATTATTTAACTTGTTATGTTTAAAACGTTATTAAATTACATGATAAATATGACGCAACATATATTTTTTAAAACAAGTTTTTGTAGCTTTTGTGAGCCAAAACTTGCTTTTTGGTTTAAAATACACGTGACAAATTTTTCGGAGTATTTTTACATTATGAAAACACAGCAGCGGTTTAAAATTTTACCATATATGAAGAAAAATATAAAAAAAACCATAACATAAAGAATCAGTATTTGTACCCTCCCACCATACGTTTACGACTGTAAACTTGCTGCCGCTAATATGTGGCTGTTTAATCTACAGCATTTACAGTTTATTGAAATAAACAGCTTGTGGAAAATTGCCTGTTCATTCAATGTTTTAGATTTTGGTTCAATGCGTACATTCAACCAATAAAGTTCATTATTACAATACGTAAAAACGTATATGTAATTAAACGTCTATTGCTAACAAAACTATCTTTACTTTATTTATTTACAATTGTTTTATTTTTAAAATTTTTATAGCATTTATTGCCATTCCAAATTTGTTTACTTTTACTTCTTGACTAACCGTGGCCGAAAATCCGGCCAGGCTGGGCCCAGTGCGTTTCAGTGTTCAAAGTTTGGTGAAACGAAAATACAACTACCCTAGGGCAATACGCCTGCAGAAATATTCCTTTCATATGGACATCTAGTTTTTGTATTCTGGTAAGTTATATTTTGCCGCGTTTTTATTTGACATTTAGTTTAACGTAGAGTGTCTCCACGTCTCAAAATAATTTTCGAAACAATCTAATAAACTTCGCATGGGTTAAAAAAATGGCAGTTAAACATTGTTATAAATAAATGTTGTGTTTACATATAAGTTTCGATAACCCTAAAACTCCATATGTTTTGAATGAAGCTCAAATTATGAATAAAAGTTCTATACGGGACTTCTAAGTGCAAAGTACAAGTACAACTTCATTATTAATCTTGTCCATTTGTGTTCGAGAGAGAAGCAGAAAAACGCGTATTTATTCACACTTAATTACTTATTATATGTACATAAATTAATTAAAATTAAGATATTCTCATGTGACTCCTTTTATATTTTTGGTTTAATAAAAGTATTGACCATAAATATCATAAATTCATGGCCATTAGATATTACAGTATCTAATGACCATAAATTTTATTCTCATTGTGCGTCAATAGTCGCGAAAGCTCACAATGAAATACCCCTACTTTTTAAAGCATTATAATTAAATCTATATAAAAATAGTCATGAAACTGAACACTTGGTACCTGACTTTAAAAATGCAGACTACTGCAGCATAGCCCTGTTTTTAGCTTCTCAAAACTGGGATTTAAATTTTAAATATTTAAATACAGTCCAAGAGTACTGGAATGAATTTGTAGCCGTTTTAACAAAATGTATTCAATTACATGTGCCTTTAATAAACAAACATAAAACATATTCTAAGAAAAAAGTTCAGTATCCAAAACATATTTATAAACTCCAAAATAA
>JASAMX010014179.1:0-18438 GCA_030248175.1 Microlaimidae sp. YZB2_3 | reverse complement strand
CATTGTGATAATATTCTTTGTTAATATTGTTATATGTGTTTTGGTTGCGAAATATAGTGCTGAGTAACATCGGCCTTGCGTATCTTGTTTTATGCGAAATAAATAAACTTTTAAATACGGTTGTAACAAGCGGCCGCGCGAGACTTTTAAAATGGGGCGCCCTCATTTGTCTCATAACGTGCTTGGTACATTTTGAAGCCCTTTTTTTTAAGACTTCATTCGTCCCTGACGGGATTGAGCGCCGCTGCTCTTCCCGAAATCTATCCCACGAAGCAAAACATATATGACGGGATCACGAATACTACATGACAATTTAAAGCTATTAAAATTCTAGGGTGGCGCCCACTGCCAAAAACTAACATTCTGTTAAAAATTGCAGTGCAGGAAAACTAGCAGAAAATGTCGGATTTTTTATAAAAAAAAGTCGCACGAACGTTTGTAAGTGCGACACTTTCTAGCAAAATTTTGGTCAAAAATTTAGTGTACAGTACTGATGTTCCTACCCTTCAATATCCAGCCATCCAAAGTGAAGGGAGCTTCTAAGTTCCGCCCTTTAAATGAGCGATTTTAAGCTCATTTAAACTTTACATTTAAATGACTCTATTAACATTTTTAAGACTATTTCTAGCGTTTTAAAAAGAATTGACAAACTATAGCATCACTTTTTAATTATTCATGAAATTAGTACAAAAATAGGGCGCAGCTCCATGGGTTGCTTCATAGCTCCTAAAAGCGGAGCTCCGCTCTGGTGAACATCACTGGTGTACGTACAGTTGGACATTTTCTTATGTTATATATTCGTGCTTAAATATAAGTAAATTTTTGAAACACTAATATAAGTACAGGTTTATTGTGGTGTGTTACTAGCTTTATTGTAATCTTGAATTTTTAATAAGTTTTTTAAAAAACTTTTGTCGCTAGTGTACACAAAGTCTATAGAATATAATAAAATCTTCGGTGTGAAGCGAAAGAGGAACATATTGTCAACATTTTATTTTACAACTTTTATCATTATAAGACATACAAATATGTATTGATTCAGAAAAATAATATGTTTAAGTTTCATCAATGAACGTTTTTTTACAAGTGATGAAAGCCGAAGACATATTCCTACTGCCGTCAAAGAAGTAGTGCCTCTACTGTTGATGAAATAAGTTTTAAACTGAACTTTATCTTAACAAACGCCTTTTTAGGGGAAATATATAAAATTCCATTCGAACTTTTAACAATTAAGGTACAATTTTTTATCGTTGTGTTAACAAATAAACGGACATAAAAGGAAATGCTAAACGAAGCACAAGGAAAAATTAAAAAAATGAACTGTTTGATTTGAAATATAACAAAAGCTTTTAAGCTTTTACGAGCCGAAAAGAGGGTCTAAAGAATATAGACCCCAAGGCATGATGTATAATATACAAAGAATGTGTTAAACTTTGTGATTTTTTTAACAAAAAGAAAATTTATTTTTAATTCCGGCTTAGCTTGCCGATTAACGGTTAAAATAGATAAGTGAGTCCTCCAAAACCTTTTTATTAAAAATCGAGGTCATTCTGACATAAAATTACAATAATTTTATTTAATGCTTCTGTTACGTTATACAATGCTCTTTAGTACTAGGGTCATGCATTTAATTTCGGCACTTTTTCAAGTTTTGATTACATATCTTATCATAACTTGGTCCCAAATTTGAATTGAGAAGTGATTGATAGTTCGTTAAAAACTAGATGAATGGGCAAAAAGAGGACAATCATAACATCGTCTACTAATTTTTTCGTTGGCTGTAGTAACTTCTTGAAGGAAAATGGGCAAAAGGTACATTTAATTTCGGCACTTTCGAAAATGCATTTAATTTCGGCACTTTAATTTAGTTTTCAATTTTTTACTCAGATAAAAACAAATTAGAGTAAAAATAACCAATACGGCAGTAAATGTAGCAGTCAAATTTCAAATAAACCTATTAAACATTAATATTGACATAAAACAAGAAAGTTATAGCCTGAAGAAAAAAGTGCCGAAATTAAATGCACCAAACGAATTTTACAAAGTGGCCATTTTCGATATTGTCCCTTATAAAACGAAATTTACGTAGATGTTAATTGTTATGCATATCAGTGTGTTCAGAATAAGAAAATACGCAACTCTGTAATATCAAAGTTTTTGATCAAACAAAGCTAAAAAAAGTTATGACCACAAAAGGGTTTTAAAAATGTCCAAAAAGTACCGAAATTACATGCATTACTCTATAACATGAATTTTAGGAAAAACTAATGGCGTAAGCACAGAGGTGATTGACCTTAGTCCCCGGAAATGGGGGCTATGGGTGGATAGAGCCCCTAAATAAGGTCAAGGGGCAGAACAGCAGCGGTGAGTCTTTGCGGACGATTTGCGAGGGGCTGAATACTTCCTTTGGAAAAAATTTTTAAATTAGGACTATAAAACGCCAAGACAAGCTCACTGCGAAAAAACTTGATTTCACTAACCTATGAATTTCATACAAAATTAAGGTTTTTAATTAAAAATAATGTAAGGTTTCTTTGGCGTGTAAATATGACAAAAGGTAAACAATTATATTTCAACTATGAATGAACTAAATTTAGGATAAATGTTTTTTTTTTACAGCAAATTAAACTTTGAATAAAAATATGCTTTTTAAAATTACAAAAATAGCAATTTTTATGTAAGAAAAAATCCCATAAGAAATAGAATAAAAAAAATAGAATAAATGCTTCTACTATGGACCTACCTAGCATTACAAAATTCTAGGTCCGCGGTCCCGCCGGGAAATCAGAATTCGTTATGAAACCAATGATTTTTACCAAATTTTCTCGGAAACCGGAGATTAAACAACAATATTAAAACAATTTCGAATACTTTTGACCATTATTTAGAGCTATTTTAAGCATTAATAAGGTTTTTCATATGCAAATTTATTTCGGTTAACCAGAAAAAAAACATTTTGTAATGCTTTAATTTAATACAAAAACGCACGTCACAATTTCTCAAATAGATGTTTCATTATTTTGTAGTATTTCTAATTTCAAAATAATACAACAAAATGCACTTAATTTAAGAGGAACTCTGTTTCGTGATGAGACCGCCGACCCAATTTTTGTAATGCTAGGTAGGTCCATAGGCAAATAAAATCTAGCTGACCTCGATAATTTCAGTATTAAATCTAGTATTTAGCAACAAAACCATTCAAAATTTTTAACGAAAGCGTTTAATAATAAAGATAAAAACCAATATATAATAATTATTTATCAAATTAGTTATTTTGGAACACAAATGCAAATTTTTAAGCGCTAAAGTTTTGTAACGTCCAGAAATATGAGGCCGAATAAATCGAGTTTTTGAAAGAAAGATTGCGAAACAATTTGTTATTTTTAGCTTTTTGACTGAAAAATGAGCGATACAGGACTTGAACCTGTAATCTCCAGCCTCAGTACTTCATTGACTGACGTGCTGCGTTACACCATCGCTCGACAGTGTTACATTACAACTCGTATTTATAAGGCGTCATATTTCTGAAACATTAACACAACGGGAGTTGTGACACCTCCCCACCAAGATTGAAGCGCGCAGCCTTCCAATCTGACAACCATATAAGGTCCGAGCCACACGTCCACCACTAGTCCACGCCCTGCTCCTTGGAGCTAACCCTAGTTACAACCTGCCGCTCACGGCAAGGCGGGCAAGGGCACATATGTGGTGTACCAATGGACGTGTATCGCTCACCAAATGTGACGTCCAGAAATATGAGGCCGAATAAATCGAGTTTTTGAAAGAAAGAATGCGAAACAATTTGCTATTTTTAGCTTTTTGACTGAAAAATGAGCGATACAGGACTTGAACCTGTAATCTCCAGCCTCAGTACCTCATTGACTGACGTGCTGCGTTACACCATCGCTCGACAGTGTTACATTACAACTCATATTTATAAGGCGTCATATTTCTGAAACATTAACACAACGGGAGTTGTGACAGTTTGTTAAAATTATTTTTTAAATATTTTGTAAAAAGATGGAATTAAAAAAATTCTGCGTTATTTATTTAAAAAAAACGTCATAACCGCACAATTTTAATTGGTCTGCTCATGTCTGCATTCTGATTTTCGCGATCAGTCAGATATAATACAACCATAATCATATTTTTAAAAATAGGATTTTTATGAAGTTTTTATAGCATCTAACATGTCATATGAACCAAAAATGCTTAATTTTTGATTTTTTTTATTGAATTATTATTATTGAATTATTATTAATTAAACTTCAATGGATGAAATTAAGTATTTTATTAAAAATTTTTTTAAATTTAAAAACTTTTTGCGACAAACTGATGTGGAATATAGAATAAAGCATTAAATAAGCACTGCCAATAATCAATTGCATATAACGCTCTGAATGGACTACTTCTTTAATACAAAACCTATCCACATCAAATTTAATATTTTGGCTTCCTCAGTTCAGTTCAGACCAATCGGACAAAATTTATAAATTTTCAGTTCAATCGTTTCAGTACCAAAAAAAAATTGTATGTATGATCCAGCGTCATAGTAATTTGATTAGTGACAGTGTTCCTTTAAGTAATTATATCTCACGAACGAAATAACCAATTTATGCGGAAATTCTATTAGTGTGTAAAAAATATTAAAAAAAATATTTCCATTCATTTGTGTAACGCGGGGGGAAGGAGAGGGGTGGAAAATCAAAAAAAATAATGGAACAGCCTATTGTCTTTTGAATTAATTTTATTACGCGGGCCTGAAGTGAAAAATACAGCTAAAATTACATTTTAATGTTTCGAATTTCATTTTAATTTTAAACGTAGCAAACTGAGTCCGTTCATTTTGTATACATAAGATGGGACAAAATCCTATACATCTAATATTTATTTTATATAAAGATATTTATATAAAAACATAGGTAAAATTTATATTATGACAGAAAGTATTTTTTTCATGCTTTTTAATGCTTTTCTGCACAACAAATGACATTTTCAGATATAAATTGGTATATTTTTATAATTATTTTTTTATTTCAACCATTTCAAGTATTTGGAAATGGATTTGAAATGAACTGTTGGTATTAATCCAACAACATTTAGTTTTTAAGTAATGTCGCTTCCAGATGGCATTTGAGTTTAACACCTTTTGGTTTTTTTTGTAAAAATATTACCTTGTGCTCCAAAGTCTTGTAATATTTTTTGGTCAACATATTTTAAAAGGCCAAATATAGGACATTCTTTTTTACTAAGCAAATTTTAGTGCAAAAATTTATAAAAAAACCAAATCATTTTGGAACCATGATTGAAAATTTTTACAAAGTCTTTGTCGAGATATTAGTGTTTTAGTGAAAAAAACTGGCGATTTTTACCGTAAAATGGTTGGCAAATTTTTTTAAACAAATGCTGAATTTAAGTTTCTTATGAAACTTTTTATTTATATGAAAAAGTGTCAATTTTACTATTTTACAATGATTTATTCACAGAGTTTTTAACAAAAAAAGTGAAAAAGAATAAAATTTTTTAAAACGTCTGTCATGTTCGTTAAATTTTGTTTTGATTTCTACATTTCACAAACAATGGAAAACGATCTCAGGGGTTTTTTTTCAGAAAAACACTAATATTTCGAGAAATTATTTATTAAAATCAAAATAAATTAGAGTGTTAAAATAAAGTTAAAATACGACGCCTGTTCTTTTTTTATATTTTTATAACAAAACTTTTCGCAGCAAAGAAGACATTGTTCCAGGATAAATGCTCCAAAAGTCCTTATTTCAGCCTTTTTTCCGTATGGTCTAAAGATATTTGAACAAAAAAAAAACTAAAGATAAATTCTATCAGTTACTACAAGTAGCCCTCTTTTTTAAGAGAAGGAGCAGAAAAACACATGACGGAACTAATAATGGTTGGTTATTTAACCGCAAGCTTTTTCAATTTTTTGTTTTTTTTTGGGAGTGCGGTTCTCCCTTTTTCGCCTGGAAGACTTTAGTACAAATTCTGCCAAAAAAAATAGTAACAAAATAAAAATAAAATCGAAAACAAAAATTCTTTACTACATTTTTAAGTAGTTATTCTCACACAAAACATCATTTTTGTAGAAAAAAATAGTTTTTTAATGAAAGTGTAAAACCAACAGATAAAATCATGGGTAAAAAAATATGCAATTTATCAAAAAAATACACTCAAAATAATGGCCCATTCTTTATTAATTCGCTTGAATTGAAATGGGTTTATTTACGTAAATTTAAATAAATTGAGTTCTTCCATTATTAAAAGATAGATTTTATTATAACTGGCGTGAATTAAGAGAAAAATATGACTTTAAAATGAAAATTCCATTTAAATAGACTGAAATTATGTTGTTATAATGGCATATTCTGACGAGTTATTCAGGAGTTTGACATATTTGGTAAAGTATAATATATTTTTTTATTTTTTATGATCAAGCTCACAATTAAGCTAATTAGCTTGGACTAATTGTGAGCTTAAGCTTAAGCCTGAGACTTATTGTGAGCTTGAGCTTGAGCTTAGTACTCACACTTAAATATATGTGAGTACCAATTGGTATTGAGCATTTGTGAGCAGCTCAATGCATCCGTAGTTACAAACCTGTGCACGGTCTGAAAATATACCCCGTTTTATTGGATGATGTGCCCCCCGTTTTATTGCCCCCGCCAAAAAATGAAAAAGTACCCTAAAAATATGACGCCATTTTTGACCTATAGTGAGTGTGGACGATAACAATTTTTTAAGAAAAATGAATGTCAAAAATTGAATGAATGTCGCATTCTTAAGAAGCACTTATATTTACCCTGATAAATCTATTTCAATGAAAATAAAAAAATAAATATATATTGTAAATAAATAAACCATGCCGCATATGGGACAGAAAATGATTGCAATGAATTTTTTTTTGAATTTTTTTTCTCGAGCCGCAAAACCATCTCGCGCAAAATAAAAAATTTAATCAATGCGCGTATTTTATAGAAAATATTTAACCACCTCTCGAGTTGGATAAATTCTTATTCTTAAAACAACAGAAAAAATTTAACCCGATTTTTACCTAGGTAAAATTGATTTTTCACTCGAATCCTTAAGAACGTAAAAAAATTTTCCCTGGGGTAACTTTTAACCGCGCGTCAGAATGCGAACCCAGGTCAAATTACGTTAGTAAAAATTAATTAGAAAAGATCTGCCGTCAAAATCTAACTGTGGTGTTCAATCTTAAAGGGGATTCAAAAATTGCGATCGCACTTTTAAAACCTCAATTACATTTACGTGAAATTAAAACATTTTTAATGGCGCCATTATTCTCTGTGCATTAGAAAGAAGCTGAAGAAGAAATCAATTACACAATGCATTACAGTGGTGGCACAGTTCAATTTATGCGTTTGAGACGCGATTTTTTGCTTAAATAATCAGAAAGTGTCAATTTTTTCCCCAAAAATTTACCTAAAAGACCAATTCCAACCCAGCACCGCTCAAATTTAACCTCTGTTGCTGTTGTACTATTAAAGTAATTCTCATTCAACCTAAAAACTGTATATCGCTTGTTTGCTTTAATTTTTATTTATATATTTAATTAAGTTTGTTATTAGTTTGGCTACTCGAGCTGCCTTCCTTGCCTTTTTCAAGTTTGGTATGACACACGGGCAGAGCGCTTGGCATCGATTTGGTATAAAAGTCGGAAAATATAAGGTATAAAATTTGGGAAACTTGGATCCCGGGTTACTTGGATCCGGGGTAACTTAGATCCGGGGTAACTTGGATCCGGGGTAACTTGGATCCGGGGTAACTTAGATCCGGGGTAACTTGGATCCGGGATAACTTAGATCCGGGGTAACTTGGATCCGGGGTAACTTGGATCCGGGGTAACTTAGATCCGGGGTAACTTGGATCCGGGGTAACTTGGATCCGGGGTAACTTGGATCCGGGGTAACTTAGATCCGGGGTAACTTGGATCCGGGGTAACTTGGATCCGGGGTAACTTGGATCCGGGGTAACTTGGATCCGGGGTAACTTGGATCCGGGGTAACTTGGATCCGGGGTAACTTGGATCCGGGGTAACTTGGATCCGGGGTAACTTGGATCCGGGGTAACTTGGATCCGGGGTAACTTGGATCCGGGGTAACTTAGATCCGAGGTAACTTAGATCCGGGGTAACTTGGAGGCGAAGAAACTTAGACCCGAAGAAAATTGAATTCAAAAATAGAAAACTTAGAGACTTAAAATTGAAATGATAACTTAGTGCCGTCGGTTTGAAGTTTTCATTTCCTAAGATAAAGTAAAGTTTTCTATTTAGGGCTCTAAATTTTTGTTTTTCAAGTTGCCAAATTTTTTACGCCTCTAATTTCCTCATGCACCAGTATTAAACACTAAATTATATCACATTTTATAGAATGTCCGTAAAAAAGATGCATTAGTAAAAAAACGATGCAATTTACATAAGTTTTGTGATAATTAACGCATGTAGTTAATTTTAACTTACTTCAGGTTAGGTATAATACGTATATCTGTGAATATGCGTATATCTTGATGATTAATAGCGGTGTTTCAGATTTTTAGAAGCACAATAAGCTTTAATGCTTATTTATTTTTTATTTTATTTTTGTAATAACATTTACTTTTGCTAAGGTTTAAAAAACACAATACACGCACATTTATAATTCTTAGTTCAAATTTTAGAGATTCTTTAAATGCACACCATTAAATTTAAATATAAAAAATTTATCATGATAAAGCTTAGCCTGATTTTAAGGCTTTGCTCAATTAGTTGGGGGAACTAAGGTTCACAGTGCATAATTGATAATGTTCATGAATTTTCTCATGATAACTTCATGAGTTTATAAGATTTATTATGAAAAAAAAACACGTTAATTTAATAGAGATTTTTTTTTAAATGCCTATTTTACTTTTATTGAAAAATAAGTTGGAAATTGTTTTTAACGTTTTTTACTTTTATTTTGTAAAAATTACCAATCAGCACTCCCAGGAATAAAAAAATTAACATTTTGTTAGTGGTATATTGTTAAAAAAGTTATTTTTCCCAGTTTGATTATTGTGCTATGGTTAAAACGTCGGCTCAAAGTAATTTAATCAGTATAAAAATTTCTTTCACATTTGACTTTTCTACAAGACCTTCTGGTAAAATGACCTTCGGGATAATATTTCCTGAACCTAAGCAAAACCTAGAATTTAAGCTAAGTTGATTGATGATCAATTAGTCCGTCAAACTTCAAATTACCCGATGGCCATTTCACCAAAATGTAATTTCTCGAAGATCATTTTATCGAAAGTCTTTTTGCAATGGAAAAATTACTTGTAACGTAAAATGTCACATACGTATCGCTATTATTTTCGCTCACTTGATTGCTTAAACACTTAAAAAAAATTTAAATCCGTATTTCGTCAGGTCTTCAGACGATTTTTATTGCTTTAGAAAATTTCATCATCTCATTTTTTGGACAAACAACCTTTTTTTTTAGAAAATTTTGCACGCAAAAAAATACGCACATCTTGCAAAGAAAACAGTCAAGTACAAAATTAATAAAATAATAAAAATGAAGTCTATCAAGATGAAATTAGGGTGTTAGTGAAGTAACCACTAGTTTTTCGAAAAAATAATCAGTTACGTTACTGCTGACAATTTTTTTTATTTTCTCTGGCTGGCGCGCTTATTTTTATTTATAAACATACCTTTGTTTGGCGAGGTATAAGCATTTGAAAACTTACAGTTCACAGGTTGTAATTTATAATTATTCACATAATTTTATGTAATTGATATTCGTTGATTGCCCCTATTGTCCTTGGTTATGTTTATTTTATTTTTTTGAAATCATACTGTATTTATGTGGTTTTTAATGTTGCACCACCTTAAAGTATCTATATAACACTCTAAAACATTCATTTTTGTTTGTGCTTAACGTAGCTCATGCACAAAACTATCAATTAAAACTATGTTTGGTTTCGTTTTTCAACTAAAAGGTTTAATTTTATGAATACTGTAGATATATTTTCTGCACTTGATAGTCTTTTAAATAAAATCAGTACCAACAATATGACGAAAGCTCGTAAAATCAAATATATCATTTGGTGATTACGAATAAACCGCGATAGTACACAAAAGAGAAACTGTTTAGGCCAACTGACTTAATTATAAAAATTTTTTGTTATATTTCCTGTACCTTGGTAAATTTTATATCATTTTATAATTTAAAATATGAAGAAATTGTTTACAAAACTGTGCATGCAGAGAAACCACAGGTAATGGCAAAATTTATGGTGCGTGACTGAAATTAGGTTTTTTTATTTTTCACTAAATCAAAAAATAAACTAATTTCTGGCTAGTGCAAAAAATTTCGCATTGAAAAAACCTTAAATTTATAATTCTTGCTATTCTGAATAGACTTTTAAATTTGCTAAAAATATTTACAATCATTATATTTCGTTTGGAAAAAAGTGCCATTTAAATAGCTTAAAAATTATAGACAATTATTGCTAGTTGTTGATTTCAACGAATTCCTCAAAATGTTTTGTTTTGAAAAAAGACATTTTTGTTGGTGCAACTTTATGCAATATTGTCAGCTTTCGTAAAAGAGACTTAAAAAACATAACTTTTTATGATCCAATATAAATGTTTTTGCAAACTTTAAATGCGAATATGGAGTATCCTTAAAAGCTCTATTATAATGCAAGTCGCTGTATTAATTACGCTGTAAAGTCCTAACATAAGGCATAATCGAATCATGCATAGATTATTTAAATTAGTTAGTTTCCATACAAACCACTTTTTAATTATCATTTTAAAATGATGTATAACAAACTAAATTCTTTTTTCCATGGTCTAAACTATCTTCCATTACTATCAGCATAACCCAACCTGTAATTCGCTCCAATATAAAAACGAATTTTTTTTATTGTTTTTACTGCTGCCGATGGTGTTTGTTGATGATAATGCTTCCACTTGATTTAATGCTAGTAAAAAGTGCTAAGTTTATACATTAGTAATAGTTTCCATATGAAAGCCGGGCGTTGGTTACTACCTATATAGAAAAGGAAGATGGTGCCTTGACAAGCTGAATCCAGTCCGTCCGAATCTAGAAAGCTATCAATCAAGCGCCCACTTTCGCCGGCTTTAACAGTTAACACAGAGCTTTAATAGTTGACACTGATAAGGTTTAATATAAGTTAAACAAGTTGCCGATATACAAGAGCAGATGCGGCGCCGCCCGTGTATCTCATATGGCGTCCAAGTTGCGGCAAAGGGATGACCCACGGGCCCACTCAGAGCGTTTGGAGCAGGTTCGGAGTCAGATACGGAAAATACAAAGTATGTGGTTAGTTTCCTTTTTTTAAATATTTTTTTCCGGTTTTAATACGTTAATATCCTTCCGGTCTTGAAGGATATTAGATCGCGAGAAAGGTAATAATATTCTACCACGTGGAAATGCGTGGGACGGAAGTTTTTCGCAATAATAATTCTCGAATCTAAAATGATTTGCGTTACGAATTCGCAGCGAAAAGAGTTACATCTTGCATTTGGGTTTCCCACTAGACACTTTCCGCCGGTCTTGCACGTTCCCACGCTTTGTTCTTCTAAAGCCCGTTTGTGAAAGGTTTAAGCAGCCAATGATTGACTCTTTGAGCTCTGAGGAAGATCAAACCGCTATCCACTTTCTTGAGCCGTGTTATGCACTGTTAGCAATATAATCTTTGGCCCCGACCCGTTGAATGTAAAACAGTTTTAGGGGCGTAAGTCTGCGATTTTAAACGATTCACAAAAGAATCAAAACGATTTAAGGAAAACCAGCCTTAGGTGGTTCAGTTTAAGGGGTGTATGTATCTGATTTTAACTATGATTATATAAAAGAATAAAAACGATTTGAGAAAAACTATCATTAGGTGGTCCAGGGCAATGTTTAACGTGCCCTAACGCAGGCTTTAACACTAAGATCCCTTAATCAGGAAAACGGCCGTCACAATCTACCTATCTATCTAACTATCTGAAATGAACCTTTATAATTACAGTGCTTCTAGACAGTAGTGGTTTACAGGGACGAAATCAATCATAACTTTGAAAACTGTTTTTGCCTCACAAAAATATACGTGATACTTTAGATTTTCGACCAAATCGCACGTTAGTACTCTCTAAATCTACTTCATGGATTTCCAAAATTTTATTTTTTGAAATAGAAAAAATAATGATAACTAGATGATGAACATGAATTACAGAATTTATCCACGTTCTCTAATTATAGTTGGCGCGGTTCCGTCGGCTAAATTGCAGTGTGGCGCCCCGTGCCACCGATGATTGGAATTATATTGTTTGAAATAAAATAATAATAGGAAGAAGACGAAGATGAACATGAATTACAAAAATTACTTGATGCCCCAGTTATAGTTGGCGCGGCGCCTTGAGGCTAAATCGCAGTGGGCGCTCTTGCACTTTTGATAATTGCAATTATTTTTTAAATAAAAAATAAGAAGAAGAAGGTAAACATAAAATACAAATTTTATCCACGTCCTCTGATTATAGTTGGCAATTAAAAAAAATTTCCCAGCGTTCTCTAATTATAGTGTGCATGGAGCTGTGGGGCTAAACCGCCGCGTGGCGTTCCCGCGCCATCGATGGTTATTATTATTTTTAAAAATAAAACTTTTAATTATTTTTGTCATCAGTAATGCAAGTATTAAAAGAGGGTATTTTGTATGTTTTAGCCGTTTGCGCACGGCCGGTTTGAAGTAGATGGCGCTGGGAACTGGTTCGGTTTCTGCCACCAATTAAAACCCGTCTTTTGCTATTTTTGTGCGGTTTCTATGAGGGGCTGTTTGTTGTCTGCTCTGTACAATCCTTATTGTTGTCAAAAGGCTGTTGTTGTGCGGTTGAGAGTTTTTATTTGTCAATTTTTTAAGTTTTTTTATTTTGATCAATAAATCGATAACAAGGACCTAAATGAAAAAAGTTCTTCCTAAGAAAGTTGCGTAATTCTTTCTTCTTTCCACTGAGCCCATGTTTATTTTTGATCAATCAGTAAAGAAGAAGGAATATCGATTTTAAGGATCGAGCGTTGGAATAATAATAATAATAATAATAATAATAATAATAATAATAATAATAATAATAATAATAATAATAATAATAATAATAATAATAATAATAATAATAATAATAATAATAATAATAATAATAATAATAATAATAATAATAATAATAATAATAATAATAATAATAATAATAATAATAATAATAATAATAATAATAATAATAATAACAATAATAATAATAATAATAATAATAATAATAATAATAATAATAATAATAATAATAATAATAATAATAATAATAATAATAATAATAATAATAATAATAATAATAATAATAATAATAATAATAATAATAATAATAATAATAATAATAATAATAATAATGATAGTAATAATAATAATAATAATAATAATAATAATAATAATAATAATAATAATAATAATAATAATAATAATAATAATAATAATAATAACAATAATAATAATAATAATAATAATAATAATGATGATGATGATAATAATAATAATAATAATAATAATAATATGATGATAATAATAATAATAATAATAATAATAATAATAATAATAATAATAATAATAATAATAATAATAATAATAATAATAATAATAATAATAATAATAATAATAATAATAATAATAATAACTAATAATAATAATAATAATAATAAAGAAAAAATAATAAGATGGTTTAGAATTCCAAAATTTACCCACGTTCTCTAATAATGGTTGGCGCGGCGCCACGGGGGTAAATCGCCCCGTGGTGCTCCCGCGCCACCCATGATTCATAGTTTATTTTTCTAACTTTAAAATTTACAAAAATGTTTTCTAAATATAACTCGGTTTTACTCGACTTTTTTTACTTGGCTTTTTTAAAGGTTAAGTTTATGCGTTTCTAAGCCTAAGCAAAGCCTAAGAAACAACCTAAACTTTCTTCGAGCAGCTATTAGTTAAAGTTTAGGTTGTTTTTAAGGCTTCCTTAGGCTTAGGAACGCATAGGCTTAACCTTAAGAAAAGTCGAGTAAAAAAAGTCGAGTAAAACCGAGTTAGCCTATATTGCGCGCTGAAAAGTTCGCGCGGCGCGCGCTGAAATCGGTAACTGCTTTTATATTGAATAGCTATGCTGCTGGAGCAAAATGCCCCACGGCAAATTAGGCTATAGACTAGTTCGGAATAAGCGTCTTTACTGTACGAGAGAGGGTACAAAAAGAAAAAAAGAAAATTTAAAAAAATCTTAGCTTTCTTAGTTTCTTAAGTTTAAACCTATACTTCATAAAAATTGCTACACGATGATATGTTTCACTACGTTGAAGTGCTGTAATATATCAGTTTGTGCTTAATAAATTTTTGTTTTTTAAATAAACGTCACAATAGTTTAAAATCACCACTAAAATAGTAGTATCCTAAACAGTGATTTGGAATCAGTAAAAAAAAGGTGAAATATTTGTGCTTTTAAACTAATTTTAAGTCTACATAGTTTTTTTTAATGTTTTGCTTGTAAAACTTTTTAAAACTTAAAAATTAATTTTGAAAAGTCCATTCCAAACTTTTAAATTAAGCATTTTCTGTAATTGAAACATTAAAAAAACTGGAAAACAAGCGCGCCAGCAGCGCCGTACCTACGAAGCCGCAAAAAACTAAAAATCCCCAAAAACTGCTTTTGCTTTTGCATTATTTAAAAAGTATTTAAGAAATTTTGAAGAGAAGGGGTCGAGATTTTAAACCAATAAATATTTGAAATATTTTAAACCGTAAAATGTACTAGTCACTCGCTGTTTCTCAATTTTCCCTCTACGCATGATTGGCGCTGGTAGTTATGTACCTTCTTCCTAATACTAAAAAACCCTTATTCCGAACTAGTCCATAGTCTGCTCAAATACTTTCTAAAAAGGAGATCTCCCTGAAGAAAAACAACTCCGTTTTGTTTTCAAATTTTTTGTAGAATAAAAAAAGATTAACAGTTTTTTGTACTATAAAAATTGTTTAAAGATGTAAATATGAGATTAGCGTTATTTAATTACATATAACTGAGTTAAAACCTTAGTTTTTAAATGGTGGCTGTTTGGCGGCTATTTGGCGGCAGTTTGGCGGCAGATTTGGCGGCGCACATCTAACACGTGAAAATAATTCGCACAATTTTTTAACAAAGAATTTTTGAAAAACCAAAAATAATAAGTAATTTGTTAAAAAGTAACATTTATTTGTTTAGTCTACAGTAATATTTATTAGTGGTAAAGTAAAAATATTTGTCTCGGTTCAAAAAAATACAAAGTAAATTTAGAGAGTACTGTTCCTTAGAACTATGCTCCCTAGAACTAGAACTGAAGAACGTAGCTCCGGTTTTTGGAACTCGAAAGCATTCCTTGAAATCTTAAAGCATTCGCTGAAATCCTGCGAATTTTCTAAATAATTAAAAAAATAATGCATAAAATGTCAAACAACTAACACTAAAATGCATTTGACTTCTACACGAATTAGTTTATTTGGAATGCAGAAAGAACGAAGTTTGCAAATAGAAAATTTATTGAAGCTATGAATGAAAAAATTACAGCATAAAAAATTAAAAATAAACTTAAAATGCTTTTTAGTTATTGTATATGTATGAGGATAATTTTAAAGGATCTTTCGGCAGAATAAAGACAGGTAGATAGATAAAAGGCAAGTAGAAGGAAGATAAAAGGCGGGTGGGATGTAGGTAGAATAGAAGATAGATAGAACACTGCACAATATGGTTCTTCTCCTCATTGCCAAAAAGCAGTAAAATAATTTTACGAAATAATTAAATAAAATAATATAAAATAGCAATAAATAAAAATGATTAAAATAAAACGAATATTGGTACAATTGGGTTTATAAATTTTGAAGGCATGTATGCTCCAACCGATTCTTGCTTCTTTTGATAAAATTTAAAAAAAAATATTTGGCGCCAAATACATAGGAAATCTGATAAAGGAAAAACTGTCACGAAGACGAAAATAATGTTATATTACTGATATCTAGGAAATTTTTTAGAGTTAAAGGCTTTAGCTTAGACCAATATTAAATTAGTAAATTAAGATTTTTCATCTTGAATAATTTATAAATGCAAAAGTCGATAATATTTCTTTACATTTAGTGTTGATTAAATTGTGTTTTTTTAACATAAGGAATTTTATCGGAGAAGTATAACAAAATATTTTTAGAAATACCCATCAGAAAAACTGAAAAAACCTTTGTTAGTTGTTGACAAATATGGCAGCTAAGTGTTGTTTCTGCCGCTTTTTTATTTAAAAACTACAAAGTTAAATTGTTTCCACAAAGTTTAAAGTTGTTTATTCTAGTAAAAAACATAACGCAACAATGAAAAACATTTATCTATAACAAAATTATTTGTTTAAAATGAATACCTTTTTAAGCATTAAAAACAAATGGTAACAACAAAATACTTTTTATGTTTTTCCCCTCGTGTAGAATTAGCTTACTACTGCTACTGTCGAAAATACTGCTGATTTCAAATGGTACTAAATCATAAAATCCGAAAAAATTAATAATTATTTAAATTACGATTCTTTTTAAATTAAATTTTTTTTATGAAATTCCATCTTCTAAGATTAACAAAAACACTCAAAATAAACAAAATTGTTTAATAAATTTTAAAATCTTCTGTTTTTTTGCCAATAAAGTTACGATTTAATCGCGGTGCATCAACAACCTTTATGACAGACACTCGGGGCCCGAATTTTTTTTGCCGGAAATTTATAGTGCCCCGTTCTATCTCTGGCTTCATTATGGGCTGTTTAGCCTTTGATAAATGAGCATTTTTCATCATCAGCTAATAAACTCCTCTCCGCTTAACCATGCATGAGTTTAGCCCACCGTTCGGCGGTTTAAATTTCTTATCACCAAGGTTTTTTCCCCATCGGTTTTTATCAGTTATGTTATCATCCCTTTTCTTCTTTCATATGTTCGTTTAAACTTAGTTAATTGTAAAATCAGAAGTATTTCATTGGGGTTTTATTATTCGCAGCCTCGTGGATATAAAGTTCCTATAGTAAAATATAAAAAGCGAAGTATTAAGTCAAATTTTTACCAATAAAATCGTATTTCAGTCTTAAACCGAAACTACTGCATTGTATATATTTTTTTACCGAAATAGCAAATTTAGTATAATTGTAGCTTATGATTGAAATTTTTGAAGCTTATGAATAAATTTTTAACTAAACTTGATTAGGCTAATTTTTTTATTCTCAATTATTAATAATTTTTTGCAAAAAATTTTTTTATTTAACAGTATAAAAAAGAAAACAAAATTTATAGTTGTATTGACAAAATTATTGCAGTCATTTATAATAACACTTTAATACTATCAAGTTTAAGTTGAACAAATCGTTCAGACTAGGAAACTAGCGTAGTAAGCTAAATTTTAGTATAGCCGAACTTTAGTTTAATTAATATAATCACATTTAATTATCTATTTACCAGAAAACGAAGCATTTGCCAGCTTTCTTGATCTCGTTTTTTTTGTTGTTTTAATGTTTATTTTGCTGTATATAAGTTTAAGTTTTTGTTGGAATATTAAAAATAAAAATAGTTAATGTTAGAAAAGTTAAAAGTCCTCGAAAATATACATGAAGTACATAAGAATAAAAAAGTGGAATATCAAACACACACTAACACTAATTACACTATAAGAACATTATTAATTAGCTTTTTTGATGTATCCTATTTAAATATTTTCTCAATTTTGTTTTGGTAATTTTTTATAGTTTCAAATCAATTGTAAATTTAATTGTTTTTTAATATACATTGTAACTGTTTTCTTTTAGTGTAAGAGTTGTATTACCGCTTGTGTTTGATTTTTTGCTAATTAATTCCGGAACTTTGTTTATAAAAAAAGATTTAAACAAAACAAAGCGCTTCTAAATGCTGCTAATACGATATAAATTTGTTCATTTATGTGACAAAAAAATAGGGTAATACGTAAATACCCATAACCCATAATTTCAAACAAATTGTCAAAAAACACAGACAACTTAGTCAAAAATATTTATTTAATTTTGTACTTCACGAAAAAACAAATTTTAAGTCCCAAGAGTCTCAATTAGTTTTAAGTCTCAAGAGCCTATTTTAGTTTAATATTACAGGTAGAATAACTTTTAAAAAGAAATTTTTTTTATTAGGAGTTTCCGAAAGTTTAGAAAAACTTTTTAAACTGCCATTTTTTTGCTATTTCGGTAAAAATAATGTTTTTATATTTTAACAGTAAAATTGAGCACTGCTCTACAAGTTAAGCTCAGCACTACGAGGAAAAAAATATTATTTTTGACGAATTTTTAAGTGGAAATTAACTGTTTCTTTTTTATCTAATCGTGAATTTATTATATATCTTTTAACAAA
>JASAMX010014178.1:0-10000 GCA_030248175.1 Microlaimidae sp. YZB2_3 | reverse complement strand
CACTGTGGTTTTATTAGAATTTAATAATTTGTTGGATGTTATTTGTTTTTTTTAATTGGGATTGCAAAATACTAATAACACTGAGAAACAATATAAAACTCTGATAACATTATTCTGTTGTTCGTTGTTTGTTCTTTTGAAATACAAATTAATTGATAGTTTGGTTTTTTGTAATGACCTCAATATTGCCAAAGATACAACAAATTTTGAAACAAAACATTCATTGCAATATGTCGTTTTAGTATTTTTAGATTTTAAAAAAAATTCTTACCGATTTTTTTAATATTTTTAGGAGCGCATTTCAAAAACTTGCACATAACCTTAGAAAACGCACCAAATTTTCTTTTCAAGATTCAGAACATACTTTAACATAGTATTTACTGATTTTTTGTATTTTTTGAGCGGAACTTAGTTAGTAGGTGGTGTCTATAAAAATGCGTAATATATTTAAAAAATTTGAATGTATAATTGTTGCAAAAAAAGTATAATTGTTAAAGCAAAAAAGCGAATTATTTTAAAACTTATTATCTTGATTTAAAGTGATAAAAAAACCTTTGCCAGGATCGTTACCGTTAACAACAAACGTAAAAACATGAAACCCTGAAGAAGATTTGCTTTATCAAATAAAAGGTTTTTATAATTTGCCTTTATTTGCCATGCATTTAAAACTTAACTTCAAAATAGGAATTCCCAGGCTAAGCAATTGCATTACAGAACGTTTAACGAGTTTCCTTTAAATTTACTAATAACCCAAATTTTAATGGCTTTAAAACAAAGATTTTTATGTTTTTATATGTTTTAACCTATGAGATAGAATGTGTTTTAATTCCATGACTACTAATATATCATAATGTTTAATTAAAAATATAAAACAAATGGAACTACAATATAAAATGCGAAGGTTACAAAATTCTTCTTATAACGCAGCTTACAATTCTTTTTCGTTTTATTTCTCGCTTATTATTTCTTTCTCTTGTATGATCCCAAAAAAGATCCAAAAAATGGCGCACGATTGGTGTGGCGCACCACACCTTTACAAATGCACACGCATTTGTGAAGGTGTGGTCAACCCATAAAGATCAAGTTCCGAAAGTGAAAACGTGACCTGTCAACAAATTATCCGTAAAAAATAGGAAAATTTCCCCTATTCCAACTGTCATGATATTATTGACTGTTCTAAATTTGCTTAAATTTTTATAAAATATTCGAAAAAGCATGTGTTGTACCAGCGAGTCTGATGCAACAGTGTTGTAACTGATAGCTGCATTAAGAGTCAAATTTTTAAAGTTTGAATTGATAGCCAAAAATATAAGCATATTGATGTTAATTTTGTAGTCATTCATTGCGCCGTTATGGAGATATAACGTTTTAAAATTTAATTTTTGTCGCCAGTCTCAAACTTATTTTAACAAACCCCAGTTTAAATTTACCTGTAATGAATATAACAAAAAAAACCCGATAACAGAGCTCTGCAGTACTCCGAAAATAATTATAGCGTACTCTAATTTAATGCCGTCAACAACAGTATATTTACCGTTGACTAAAATGGTGATTAAGAAAACGGATAACCAGAGTATATAATACAAAAACAGATAATCGGTGCTAATTTAATAAAACTTTCAGACGCGGTCCTAATCGGACTGGGACGATTTTACGCAGAGCGGTCTTTGATTTATTTCCTCAGTCCATTTTGGTCATTGGAAAGTGGATTGGGTTCAAGAATGCCTTATTCTTTAAAACAAATGTTGTTGTAGATGTGTAGAGGCCATTCAAAGTCTTGACTATCAGAAAATATCGAGTTTTTTATGTAGTGTTAAAGTCTGAAACTCAAAAACGGATAGATCCAAAAACAAAATAAAAAAAACAACTGGATTGAAACCAAAATCAGAAAAAACGTCCCACTCCTAAGTGAATCGGGTCTAAAAAGTTTATAAATTAGTAGTGATGGGCAGTTTTGATTCTGGGTTCCAGATTTTCATGGCAAAATTTGAAATTTCGATTCCGGTTCCTGTTCCAGATTTTTTGAAAAATCTCAATTCCTGTTCCGGTTCCTGTCCCGGATTTTCGGAAAATCTTAATTCTGGTTCTGGTTTCGGTTCCGGTGTTCCAGGGGTTTCGCAGTTTAATAGGCAGTTCCGGTTTTGGGTTTCGGATGTTCCGGGCAAAATTTAAAATTCCGGTTCTGGTTCCTGTTCCGGATTTTTAGAAAATCTCCATTCCAGTTCTGGTTCCGGTGTTCTGCAGTTTCCGCAGTTCCGCCCATCCCTATAAATAGTTGTTTTCTGTACTTCGTTCAGTTACGTACTGCTATATCGAATGCGCGCGGTTGTGACTTTTTCCAGGGGCCTGTTTCATAAAATACTGGTCTTCGTAAATTACAAGTTTATCAATAACTTTTTTTATTCTGAACCATTTGCGTTGAAATTTGAAATGAAAAAAGATTATATGCCATGTGCAAACTATTTAAAATTTCATGTACGTAGCTGTTGTGTGTTTAAAGTTATTCCAGTTTTAAACTTTGGCCACTTGTAACTTTTTACAAGTTCTCAAAAGAAAAATTTACCCTACTCCGACTAGGGTAAATTTTTCTTTTGAGAACTTGTAAAAAATTACAAGTAGTCAAAGTTTAAAACTGGAATAACTTTAAACACACAACAGAAAATTTAAATAGTTTGCAATTTCAGAAAATACGTACATGAAATTTTAAATAGTTTGCACATGGCATAAATCTTTTTTCATTTCAAATTTCAACGCAAATGGTTCAGAATAAAAAAAGTTATTGATAAACTTGTAATTTACGAAGACCAGTATTTTATGAAACAGGCCCCAGGTGTGAAAACCAACCGTTCTAAACGTAATGAGTTTTAGTCATGGAGATTTTATTTAGATTTTAACTCATTTTGTAAAAATGTTAGAAGCTTAGCGTGAGAGCCCAGCCTGGAATTGACCTTTGATGTATGTTGCAAAGGCATTTTGCGCTTTTAAGATAATAATATGTCAATTTTACAAAAGTGAAAACACTTTTTGCATTATGGCACACGTTTCTACAAAGTAAATATCCATTGTATCTAACAGGATGATCAAAAAAAACCTCCCATTCGAACCGAAGTTGTTCAGTGTTAAAAATCTCTGCATAAATATAACACTAGAGAGCCACTTTTAGCCAATGAATCCTGGGAAAAAATTGAGATCTCCAATGAACGGGGTGACCGACCCCTTTTTATCTCCTCCCATTTGATTTCCACGGAGCGAAACATATGTGGACGCAAATCACAAATAGTACCCACCATTCGAGGGTTTTTAAATTCTAACGTGTTTTTACTATTCTTACATCATTTATACTTAGTTAGCAAGTCATATTTTGCAAATTTTTTATAAGCACACTAAACGATTACAGATTAAGCATTGTCAGTACCACAAGAAGACCAAAAGATTTGTGTATGATATTTAGTGATAAGGAAAATTATATTATATAAAGTCATATTCAGATTTTTCGCTTTTTCTGAATACTATAAACGAACCAGATTTGGATTTTGTTCATTACAAAAAATAGAGGGCCATATAGCATATATAGCAAGGTAGCAAACAGTTAAAACATGGCATTTATTATTAGGAAATAAGCGAAATACTAAAAAAACGTCATTTAATTTTGTAGGAGATTTTTTGCCTGGCGAGAAATCTGACTAACTATGCAAATACGCATAGTAAATATGTTTAAAATAAAAAAGATAACATAAGGCTCATTAAAAAATCTTTTGGGCATATATACTACGTCAAGTAACATTTTATTACAAAAAAAACTAAAACTAAAAAAAGTGGAAAAAATAAAATGATTTTTATATGGGGTGGCCAAGAATAAAAATAGCTTGTTTTTTTAAATAGCGTTGGTCTTATGTTGTGAAAAGAAATAAACCTTTGAGGATTGAGCTTTAAAACAACAAATTAAACTTTTGAAACTTGAAAAAGTTGACATGGGCTAAGATTTCACCCGATTTCAATTAATCCACGAATCTGGTACTAAAACTAAAGTCTTCCAGGCTGAAATCAAGGGCGTAACCGCTCTCCGCCAGGAAAAATAAACAATAAATCCGCGATCGAGAAAAATTGAAAAAAAAAGCTTTCAACGGTAATGTAACCAATTATTATTTAGTTGCGTCATGTGTTTCTCTGCACGTGATATTTTTTCAAAGAACGAGTGATTACTTTACCACTCATCTATTTTCACCCTGATAGAATTTATCTTTAGTTTATAGTTCAAAATCATTACGGCCATTAATATAAATATTAATATTTTATTAATCGTAAATTTCTGAATTTAAAACAACGGTGTAGAAAATAAACCAATGAAAATACACTTGAAAGAAAAATACTTTTTTGTCTTTTCACATTTATGGGCTCTGTAGCTACCAAATACTGATAAGAAATTTAATTAAAAATGAAAACAAAACCATTTATGCGATTTAACTTTTCTTTTTAAGAAGAATATTTTACTGTTATGTAAACATATTAATGAGCATTTTTTTACAATTTTTATTTTTAAAATAAATAAAAAAATGTATTATGTTTAAGCATAAGTTGTACAATATTATCGCTATTATAAAAACTAAAGCAAAGGATCAAAATATACCTGAATTAAAACAGCGGTGACGAAATCTAGCCAAACAAACTGTTTAAAAACAATCTGGATTTAAGAAATAAAAAACCATTAAGAAACTTCTGTTAATGGGTTTTATTACCGCAGGCTTTAGAACAATACTAATCAAAATAACGATTCTATTTAATGATATAGGCACTTCAAAAAAGATTTTATATCTCAGAAATTTTTATTATTAGTTTTAACAATAACAAAAAAGTAGCAAAATTAAAATAATTAATTCTTTTGATCATTAAAAAAGTTTAAGCAATAAAATTCTCTTTTCGCACCAAAAAAAGTACTAAAGGTAAACCCAACGTGGCTGCAACAGTTGTTCGTTGGATTACAAAATGCCCCCCATTAAGTAACCACTTAAATTACAAGAATCTGACGTCACTTTATCAAACAAATACTCTGTATTAAATCGAATTTTAATTGGTTGATAAAGTGACGTCAGATTCTCGTGATTCGAATGGTTACTTTATGGGAGCATTTTTTAATCCAATGAACAACTGTTGCAGCCACGTTGGGTTTACCTTTACTTTGCATTTTAAAATTTAATCCGTGACACATTTTTTTTGATATTAATTGACAAAAATCATTTTAAAACAGCAAAACTATAGTCGTAATAAAATAATGCATTGTTGAAAATTTTTTTAAGTAAACGTATTCTTTAGCGAAACGCCTAATTTACACAATAATTTTATCAATTTGTACAAATTAAAAATATTTTATATCCAGATACAATGTCTTATAAATCGACGATTTTGTAAACGATATACTTGTAGGCTCACGAAAAAAATTTACAGTACACATTAGTTTTCTACAAGTTATAAAAAGACTTGGACTTACGTGCAACCATTATATTTTTTTGTGTACATTACGTGTTCGGGAAACCACAGAAACACGTGATTTTTATGTTTTTTTTAAATTTTATTATTCTTGTTATTCTGCAAATTTAAGGTATACTCAGCTAACTAACCTAAAATTTCTTTTGTTTGCTCTTAAATCTTTGCGAATTTTAAGGCTAGAAAGTGCATTCAAAACGCGAATGGTAGAGCGCGCCTGTTTTTCTCAATGTTAAACTGTTGCAGACCGCAAATATACCGTCCTTACTACGGCAAAATGAGCCACTGTCATAATAAAATCCACGTGACTCTGACTCATTTTAAATTTGAAACAGGACCTTATTACTTACAGAATAAGTCACAGTGACGTGTATGTTATAATGACAGTGGCTCATTTTTCCGTAGTAACGACGATACACTCAACACACTCCGCGAGCAACGAGACGCCATACACATACTCCGCGTTTGAAAAGTGATAACAGTCGCAAAATGTTAAGCTTTACTGGTTAAATAAACAAAGTGAATTTTATTTCATAAATCGTGTCATAAAAAATTGCACAAATTGCACAATACGATACCGTTGAAATTACTCGCAAGAAAAGTATCGCAAATGAAAATGGAAAAAATTATTTATACGACAGCATAAAAACCGCCAAATTTCAAGTAAAAAAGATCATTGTAGTTGAAGAAAAAAAATCTTTATACATAAAAACTATCGCTTTTTTAAGAAATAATTAGTTATGGGAACAGGGGCAAAGGTTTGCTGACGAATTATCTTACGGCAACAGAGATGATGGAAATTTTCAGAGCAACGTCAAGAAGAGTTAGCAGGATATGCGACCACTTTTTCATGCCAACTTAAGCTTACTATGTAAGCTTAGGGGAGTTGAAAAAGAACGTGAGAGGGTACAATTAGCCTCTTCATCATAAAATCGACCAAAAGTTCCCCCTTTCCCCGGATAATCCGCAAATAGTTTCTGACAGCGTCGAGAAAAGACCTGCCCTCCATAATCTTTAAATTGCCGCATGCCATATCATTGATCATTCTTACAGGAAAAAAAGATTTCTTTCGAATACGTATTTTCACATACGTATTTTTAATTAATTAAAATTTTCGAAAATCTTTTAAATAGAAACTTTAGAATTTCTGTTAATATTTAGACACAATGCACTATTGTGAAAATATGAAAAGAATTTCGTTTTTTTTAGTGTTTTCAAATTCAGAGTCTTCAGTGGGTTATCAATCTTTAAACATTTGTATTTAATAATTATTAAATTCAGTGAAAAGCCCGTTCAGCTTGTTTTAGTGTATCGAAAATGGATAATTTATATTTCTTTGGTGTGATAAAATATACTTCGCACTTTTGCCGATATCTTTATTTTTTATCTTTTATAATTCATTTCAGCTGTTTAAAATTTAAAAATAGTTAGCCTATTTTTTTAAATGTTTAATGACCTTCAAGGTGCGGACTTTATTTAGCTCCCAGTGTCTACCAAGCTGACAGAATATTCAGCCAAATTGGCAGACTAAAGCTAAAGTCTTCCAGGCTGAAATTAAGGGCGGAACCGCTCTCCGCCAGGAAGAAATAAACAATAAACTTGGGAGCGGGAAAAATTTTAAAAAAAAGTTTTCAGCGGTTATGTAACCAATTATTATTTAGTTGCGTCATGTGTTTTTCTGCACGTGATATTTTCTCAAACAACGAGTGGTTACTTTAACACTCATCTATTTTCACCCTGATAGAATTTTTCTTTAAATTTGACCAATTTTAAAATCTAAAAAACTTCGACGCCATCTTGTTTTGTTTTTTTTTTTCAATTGGTAAGTTTTATTGTAAAGTTATTAGTATTTTAAACGCTTTTAAAAGAGCGATAACTTACAATTTTAGACAAAAAAAACAATGTACGTTTTTAGTATTTATTTTAATTGTTTTAAAGTAAATATCACCACATAGGACTCACCTTTAGAAATTATTATTTATACTGTTTTAAACTTAAAAACGTTATGATTTTTTTATTTTTATGATAGCATAATTGTAGTTTCTTAAGCTTGAGCATCTGTATCAAAAAGACAAGATGATTCTTTTTCATGGAACCAAACAATTTTATCCAGGGGCCTGTTTCATAAAATACTGGTCTTCGTAAATTACAAATCTATCAATAACTTTTTTTATTCTGAACCATTTGCGTTGAAATTTGAAATGAAAAAAGATTATATGCCATGTGCAAACTATTTAAAATTTCATGTACGTAGCTGTTGTGTGTTTAAAGTTATTCCAGTTTTAAACTTTGGCCACTTGTAATTTTTTACAAGTCTATACAAAACAAAATTTTACCCTACCCCGACTAGTGTAATTTTTACTTTCGAGAACTTGTAAAAAATTACACGTGGCCAAAGATAAAAACTGGAATAACTTTAAACACACAACAGCTACGTACATGAAATTTTAAACAGTTTGCACATGCATATAATCTTTTTTCATTTCAAATTTCAACGCAAATGGTTCAGAATAAAAAAAGTTATTGATAAACTTGTAATTTACGAAGACCAGTATTTTATGAAACAGGCCCCAGAAGTAACTTCTAAAATATATGATTTTTTATATTCTCAAAAGATCCTTAAAATAAAAGTTTGTTGGAAAAATTAAAAAAAAACGTTGAAACTTTTAAAAAACAAAAAAACTTTAAATAACATTCGCAAAAACAGTATGTCATTTACACCAATAAATTTGTTTTGATAAATAATCGGTTTAAATAATCGGTTCAAAAAGTAGGGCAAGCAAATCGACTAATGTTACATACGGAATAATTTGCATACGGTTTGGTTGAAAAGTGCATACCTGTCAAAGCATATTTTTGTTGTGAATCTTTTTGTTGGAAAACCGCGCAAAAACTGCTGAACGTACTATTGCTGAAATAAACACCACACGTAACGACCAATCAGCTGCGTGCCAACCATGCTTATGCAAATTATTTAATACTGAAATAAACACCATACGTAACGACATTCAGCTGCGTGCCAACCATGCTTATGCAAATTATTTTTTATGTGAACTGGTCAAAAACAACTTGACAAAAATTATACACTTTTTTGTCCATAAAATAGAAGCTGACCATCGTTAATTTCGATTAAACACCAATATTTTAGATTTTACTGCGTTTAAAACCTCAAACAGGCACACCGAATTTTTTTGCCTGCGATTTCGAAAAAAAGTTGCTACTTATGCTGGGTTCAAAAAATATTTAGCAAAATATTTAACGATATTTAAATGAGATCCCATTTAAATGGGATCCCATTTAAATGGGATCCCATTGAAATGGGACCAAAATCGAAAAGTCCCATTTAAATGGGACCTTTTTTTACAAGAAGTTTGTTCTAAGTGTCTCATTTTTCCTTTATTATATATTTTTGCAGATAGTATATTTCTATTGAAATTTATAATTTTTGAAAGGCCATAATATCTTTTGTATTTTTTAACGCATAAATAGTTCTGTCGTGCGTTTTATCGATTTATTTCAGAGGATGTGTTTATAAATTGCTTTTGGGGCTCATCAAACCTTTGGTAGCAGTGGCATAGTCGCTTAGCGCGTCGTTAAATTTTTTGAAAGGTCTCGAGATCGATTCCCACATAAAACATATTTGGCCATAATTTTTGTTTGGTTTTAATAATGTTTTTTTAATTTTTTTATAATTTTTAAAATTTATTTCACATAAGATCAAAAAATATTATTATTATAAACAGAATTTGTTGCTGCTTTTCGCCAATTAGTCAAATTTTTGTCGTTTGAATATCTTAAAATATTATAATACTCTATAAGTATAATAATTCAAAAATAAAATGTGTGTAAATAAAAATGGGTAATTTCTGCTCTTTATTGCAATTGGTTTACTAATGAACGCTCTGCAATAAAAACTGTCCGGAGAGACCTTAAGTGCCGAATTTCGCGGTTCCAAGTTCCCAAAAACTTTCCGACTGCTCCAAGGTTTTCCGCCAACGGCTTCAAAGACTCCGTGCCGTGAATTTGCAAATTACTGCTTTTTAAAGAAATAAGCAAGACGGGAAGAGTATTGCCGAAAATTACCCAAAAAAATTGGAGGGGAAAAAGAATATTACAAAAATCATAACCCACATTCTAGAAACTTGTAAATTTGAAGTATTACAAATTTTTACCAACGAATTTTCATTAATACAGTCAGTAACGCGGTGACGTTTTGACTTAATACAAGTAAAACAATTCTTAATAAATTATAATCACACAATATTAAATATATTTTAGTTAAGATTACATTATTTCTAAGTTAGAATTTCAGATTGGATTAATAATATATTATTTATAACCAAATGTGTAATATAATATAAATTTAACAAATAAATAAAAGCTTATTACCCTAAGCCTAAAAACATTACTTGACTATATTTTAACTAAAAATAGTCGATATTTAATGACTATGAATAGGATAAAGTTTTATTCAGAAAATGAGCGAAGCAATACGTAACTGAACGAAGTAACATACATA
>JASAMX010014177.1:0-11808 GCA_030248175.1 Microlaimidae sp. YZB2_3 | reverse complement strand
TTGCTATAATAAAATTTCAGATTTCAAAATCTCAGAGGGGGTCAGGGTAAAGTGAAAGGGGCCGTCGTCTAGGGAGGTCCGAAATTTCGAGGCCTAGTGCGAGAGGACCCACACGGGGGGTTGGTTGTAGCTGGGGGTTAAACCCCAAATTAGGGGGGGTTAAAATCCGAGAAACAAAATACCCCTAGTTTCTCTAGAATATTTACCAATATCGTTTTTCGATTTTAAGAAAAAAATGAATAAAAAACGCAAATTTTAGGTCAAAAAGCCCTTTAATTGCATTTCGTATATTTTATTGATTAAAAAAACATTTGATTTCGACCTCAAAACTTAACTTCGGAGGCAGTCAGAAATTTTCAATTTAAAGACATTTTTTCTTCATTTTTCCAAAAATTGGGGAGGAACTGGAACTTTTCACTCCCCCATCCCCACCTTCCGAGTGGGGGGCCCTTACCCCCTCTCAGAATTCGGGGGTTAACCCCCCCACCTCTTCCCCGTGCCCATGTATGAGACCCCACCGCTCTCTCTCCACCTATGGTTATTGCCGAAGCTAAAAGGCCCCATAAAATTATAATACCTTTGAATAACTAAAAGCTTTAGCAAGTTTTTTTTGAAAGTGAAGTGCCAAAATGTTGTTTTTTTTTTTTTCACTTAATTAATGACTTTTCAAGATTGTTCCAATGGGATATAACGATTAAGCTACAAATCATAACCTAAGAAAACATTTATTTTTGCATTCAATTCGATACCTTCATGGTTAAATTAGTGCAGTATTTGTTGATATTTCGTACAAGAATCTTTTTGTTAAAACTCCAATTGAAAAGAAAATTCGGCAAAATTTTATAAAATCACTACTGTTCGGGTTTTTAAAAAAAAATTGTGTGTTTTTTTTTTTTTTTCTACACAAAACTGAAAATATCCAACAACACCACTATAAATGAAAAGGCCTATCAAGGTATCAAATTAAGAAAAAATAACCGCTTTTTTTTGAATGTATAATTTGTAGCTCGTAAATCGTTATACCTATTTGAGCAATTTTTCATGTACGGAATTGTCAAAAAACCATTTTCGGTATAGAAGGTTTTCACAAAAAATTATTGAAAATCGAAAATGTATCGGGGAATTCGACCTTCCGAGTTTGGAGGCAGTTAGAAAGTTATTTTAGCATTTTTCTTCATTTTTCCGAATCGGGGAATTAAAGCCTAATTTTCCTTCCCCTCACTTTTGCAATGAACTTATACTGGAAAAATCTTAAAACTGCCGACACAACCGCCCCGAAAATTTGGGGCTCCTAGTAGAGAAAACGCTAAAAATGACTACAAATGGGGTTTTGGGTATACCTCAAAGAATTTTTTTCGGGACATCTCTAATTTTCGGAGGGTCCGAATATACTCTTCCGCCCCCTCCCCCAAAAAAAAATCAGAGTGGAGAGCTCAGGCTGCCCACCTATTAACCCAGAGGTGGGGCAGGGGGAAATTGAACAATACCCCCAAAAAGCCCAATTACAGGACGACACTCTCTCAATTTCGGGGGTACCCCGCACACTTTCCCCAATTTTAGGGGGGTCCCGCTGGGCAAGTCGCGGCTCCGGAAGTGGGGGAATCTAAACCCCAAATTAGGCAGGGAAACCGAACCCAGAAAAATGCAAAATACCCATATCGTTTTTTTTTTTTTTCTAAGTGCAATTTCTCCCATATCGTTTATCGATTTTAGAAGGAAAAAATAGGTAAACTGCTAATTTTAGGTCAAAAAAATTTTTATAACAACTTTTTGAGCTTTTTATTGTTAAAACATTCATATTGTACCTCAAAACTTAAGTTTGGAGGCAGTCAGAAAGTTGATTTTAAAATACATTTTTTTTTTTTTCCATTTTTCCAAAATTCGGGGCCCTCTAACCTTTCTCCCCCCACTTCCGAGTGCGGGAGGGGTTAAACTCCCTTCTACACTTTGCAATTCGAACCCCCCCAACCCCCCCCCCCGGCCGCCTCTGCACTGTATAATCGAATGTATCAAAGTTTTCCTCAAAAAAAAATTTTCGACACCGAAACCGGGTCCCCACAGACCCCCCCAAATCATACTTGTCGCACCTGTCGCAGCGCCGCACCACAGCGCCCCACATTTTGACAATTTCACTAAAGGATTTGAAACACCCGTGGTACAGACTCCATATGCATCAAACTGCATTTGTTGTCCACCGGTTCGCGGAGCACGGGAAAACCGCCATGTACAACAACAATTTGCCACGCCAAGTGCAACACATTTCGATAAAAGAAAATATCCAGCAACCTATTTTTTTTTAGGTGGGGGAAGCTGACAGATCAGTGGTGTGCCCAGGGGGGGGGGCGGCCGCCCCCCCCGAAGCCAGTGGATTCCCGTACGGGGGGACCCTTACGTTTAAATTCGGCAGAAATTTTCTTCAAACACTCAAGACAGAAGCTCTCCCCTACGCCTTCAAAAAGCACACAGCCCAAAAAAACCAACTCCCGCCTCCGCGGGGAGCTTCACGACACTCATCTCAGTTTTGGATTATTATTTGCTTTCAAAGTTGCACACGTGTCAAATGAAAAGCATTATAAGTATTATTTAAGTTTTAACACATGTTCAAAATGAGAGGGAGGAAAAAAACTTAAATTTTGTTTTAATTATCATCTGGAATTAAAATTCGAGTGTATTTCAGCGCCTTAAATTAAAATTCTGGCATCCCGCCCCCCGCACCCCCCCGACAAGCCCCCGCCCCTTGACCCCGCGGGGCCTCCCCCACCCCCCCAGGTGGCCATCTTTAGGGGTTAATGCACCCCCCGCTCTTCAATGAAATTCCGGGACGCGAGTGGTACCCGTACGCCCGTCTTAGATGCTCCTAAGGTGGCACGGTCCTGTCCTGGTGGATCAAAGGCACATAAAATTAACTAATTAATTTACGCTCAGTTAACGAGCTTACGTAGTTACTACTACCCTTAACTGCAACAAAAAAACATTAAAAATCGCCAATGCAAAATATTTGAAATGTTTTGGAGGGATCTTCCCCAACCCCCAGCCGATTTAATTTTCAAAACAGCCGATAGCTTTCCTAAAAGACACTCTACTGCACAAAAATCTGTAGGGAAAAGACGGATCCAAAAAGTCCCTTGCGACAGACACAATCTAAGAAAAGATGAAGAGTTCAAAGACTTTTGCTCAAAATTTTGGTAAATAGATACTAGTTTTTTTCTTAACAAAAAAATATTAATTACCTCTTTTCTTAAAATCAAGTTACCGTATAAAAATGTCGCTGAAAATTTAAATTCTCATTGGAAATATAAAAATACTTTTTAGGGAGAGGAATTCGCGAGAAGATGCTTCAGGTCGGGTCTGAAAGCAGCAATTTCAGATTTAGAATTAATCGCCGAAAAGAAAAAGGGTTGACGACGAGACAAAGAAAAAGTTCCGGTTTGGGTTTTTTTGGTTTCTCAGTTTTTGAATCGAATTGCAAATTTTTTTTTCTTGGTGGGGGGTCCAAGGGGGTACGGGACCCCCTGAGCTTTTCAGGGAGTGCGGGCCCTCACCGGGATGCGAAATTTTGAAGGACCTAGAGGGTGGTCAGGGTGGGGTTTTTTTTTTTCCAAAGCAAAGGGAGTTTTTAAACCATACTTAACTTTTAATAATTGTTCTTTTTATATGATACAATATTACATTTTTATTGAATAAAAAGCATTTTTGTATAAAAAAAGGGATATAAAGAGTGAACATGTGTTGTTAATTCACGTTTTTTTTGGAAGAAAATTTAGTATAAAAAAAGTACCAAAAATTTCTCGCGGGGGGGGGGGGGGGGGTACGAAATCTTAGGAGTTACAGGGGTAAAAATTTCTGAAATTTGGGGGGAGGGCCAAAAAATTCGAGGCTAGGGGTGGACGCCATCCTTCTCCCCCTTTTTTTCACTTATGCGCCACCTTGCCGGGACACGACTATATATACGAATAATAAACTTAGAATAATAAAAAAACATACGTGCAGACTATCAAATGCCTCCCTGATTTTATCATGACTATGCTGCCGTTTTCATGACCCTTCCTCTTGCTTGTCTGAAAATCAAAAAAACATACTGAAACAATATGCGCCATGTGTCACATATTTTCATGAAATTTTTGCAGAAATTTTAGCGTATTTATAACACGATTTAAAACCGCATGTTGTTAAATAATTATTCTTTCCCGTTAAAAATTATCTTTGTTTCTCACATTTATAGGGGGTTCCTTACCATATTCCTTCGTTTCTTTCAAATTTCATCAGATCCTCCGCAACTTCCCGTTAAAAATCTCATCCCTTACTCCGTCAGTTAACCCCTCCCCCTTCCAAAAATTTAGTATAAAAAAGTACCTAAAATTTTTTCGAAGGGGGAGGGGGGGTCAGATTTCAAATTCTAGAGGGGGTCAGGGGTAAAAAATTCGGAAATTTGGGGGGGGGCCTGGATTTTTGTCTAGAGGGGGGCCCAAAATTTTGAGGCCAGGGGGGGGGGGACCCCACCCTGCCCCCCCCCCTTTCTCATCTATTGTGGTGGACTCCCCTATCCCCCCTGTTCATCTATGACGGGGAGGGATAATTTTTAACGGGAATGCGGAATAATTAATCGACGAGGCATGCGGGGAAGAAAGAAACGAAGGAAAAAAGCAAAAGGAACAGAAACGTGAGAAAGAAAAACAGAACAAACTAAAGATAGCTCTAAAATGGCTTAAATTGTGTTATAATACGCTAAAACCTGCAAAAATTTCATGAAAATATGTTAAAAATGGCGCATATATTGTTTAGTATGTTTTTTTATTATTTTCAAGCAAGAGGAAGGGTATAAAACGGGGGCAGCATAGTCACTTATAAAACTAGGGAGGAATTTACGGATAGTCTGCACGTATGTTTTTTTTTATTTTCTAAGTTTATTATTCGTATATCGGTGGTGTCACTGGCCAGTACACATAGGTGAAAAAAAGGGGGAGAAGGGTGGGGTCCACCCCCTAGCCTCGAATTTTTGGGCCCCCTCCCCCCAAATTTCCGAAATTTTTACCCCTGACTCCCCTTAGAATTTGAAATCTGACCCCCCCCCCCCCGCGAGAAATTTTTTGGTACTTTTTTTATACTAAATTTTCTTCCAAAAAAACGTGAATTTTCAACACATGTTCATGCTTTTACACCCTTTTTATACCAGAATATTGCTTTTTATTCAATAAAATGTAATATTATCATATAAAAAGAACAATTATTAAAGTTAGTATGGTTTAAAACTCCTTTGCTTTGGACACCGGACCCCACCTGACCACCCTCTAGGTTTCAAAATTTCGCACCCCGGGTCGACCCCTCCCTAAAAAGCTAGGGGGTCCGGACCCCCTTGGGACCCCCCTCCTAGAATTCAAAATTCGATTCGATTCAAAAACTAACCATTCCCAACCGAACTTTTTCTTGTCTCGTCGTCAACCTTTTTCTTTTGGCCTGATTCATTAAATCTAAAACGCTGCTTTCAATTGACCCTGAAGCATCTTCTGTAATTCCCTCCCTAAAAAGTATTATATTTCAATAAATTTAACAGCGACATTTATACGTAACTTGATTTTAAGAAAGAGGTAATTAATATTTTTTTATTTAAGAAACCTTATTAGTATCTTATTTACCAAAATTTTCCAGCAAGTCTTTTTACTTCCATCTTTTTTTACATATTTTATTTCTGTCGCGCAAGGGACTTTTTGCGCACTCAGCTTTTCCTACAGATTTTTGTGCAGTAGAGTGTCTTTTAGGAAAGCTATCGGCTGTTTTAAAAATTAAATCGGCTGGGGGTTGGGGGGTATACCCTCCAAAAATTTTGAATATTTTGCATTGGCGATTTTTAATGTTTTTTGTTGGTAAGGGTAGTAGTAACTACGTAAGCTTGTAACTGACGTAAATTAATTAGTTAATTTTATGTGCCATTGAGCCACCAGGACAGGACCGTGCTACCTTCGGGGAGCACCTAACGGGTGTACGGGTACCACTCAGTGGCGTGCCCTGGTTTTCATTTCGGTGGGGGCGGTCGGGGGGGGTACATACTAACCCTGAGGGGGGTCTGGGGGGGGCAGCCCCCCAGAAAATGGGGGGGTCTGGGGGGCAAGAGCCCCCCAGCGGGGTCAAGGGGCAGAGCCCCTTGTCAGGGGGGGTCCGGGGGGCAGAATGCCCCCCAGGGGAGAAAATTTTTAATTTAAGGCGCTAAAATACACTAGAATTTTAATTCCAGATGATAATTAAAACAAAATTTAAGTTTTTTTATTCCTATCCATTTAAAACATGTGTTTAAAACGTTAATAAAAGGTTAATAGTGTTTATAGTAGTTTTATTTAACAAGTATGCCTTAACTATTGAGCGGCAAAATCGATTGAAATGGAAAAACTGAGATAAATTGTCAATTTAAACTACCCGCGAAGCGGGGAAAATTTGGTTTTTTGACTATTAATATGCTTTTGGAAGGCATCAGGAAAGTTTCTGTATTAATATTTAAGAAGAAAAATTTTCTCTCCCAAAATTCAAAAAACGTAAGGGTCCCCCCGTACGAAAAAATCCGGCTTGGCCGGATTTCGGGGGGGGGGGGGCGGCCGCCCCCCCCCCTGGGCACACCACTGGTATCACTACCACCTGGATCTGGTTGCTGGATCTTTTCTTTTATAGAAATGTGTTCAGCTTGGCATGGCAAATGATAATTGTTGTTGTACATCGGCAACGCATGGCAGTTTTCCATCTAGCAAACCAGTAGACAACAAATGCAGTTTAATAGTGTGTGGAGTCTGTACCACGGGTGTTTCAAATCCTTTAGTGAAGACCTCGGAATGTGTGAGCACTGTGCGCATTAACACTGGCACGGGGGGGTTAATCATAGGTGGGCAGCCTCCTGGATTTGGGGGGGTATATCCAACCCCCGACATTTGGGAGGGGGTGTCCCAAAAATTTTTTTGAGGAAAACTTTAAATACATCATTTGAGGCGTTTAACGTACTGGGACCATACATGGGCACGGGGGGGGGTTGGGGGGGTTAAACCCCCCAAATTCTGAGAAGGGGAGTTTAACCCCTCCACTCAGAAGTGGGGGGGGGAGAAAAGGTTAACCCCCGAATTTTGGAAAAATGAAGAAAAAAATGTCTTTAAAATGACTTCTAACTGCCTCCAAACTTAAGTTTTGAGGTCAATATGAATGTTTTAAGCAATAAAAAGCTCAAAAGTGCTATAAAAAGAGCTTTTTGACCTAAAATTAGCATTTTTTACCTATTTTTCCCTTAAAATCGAGAAACGATATGGGAAAATGCACTCCAGAAAAAAAAAACGATATGGGTATTTTGCGTTTCTCGGATTTTAACCCCCCTCCCCTAATTTGGGGTTTAACCCCCCCCACTCCGGACCAACTTGCCCATGTATGACTAGGACCCCCTAAAATTGGGGGGAAGTGTCCGGGGTACCCCCAAAATTAGGAGGGAGTGTCGTCTATAATTGGGCATTTTGGGGGGTATAACCCTTCAATTTCCCTTGCCCACCTATGGGTGGGGTTAATAGGTGGGCAGCCTGAGGCTGCCAGCCTCTGATTTTTTTTTTGGGGGCAGGGGGGCGGGAGGAGGGTATACTCAACCCTCGAAATCGGGGGGTGTCCCGAAAAAATTCTTTGAGGTATACCCCAAAACCCCATTTGTAGCATTTTTAGCGTTTTTATTACTAGGAGCCCCAAATTTTAGGGGGCGGTTGTGTCGGCAGTTTTAAGATTTTTTTGGGGTATAACCCCCATTCAGAAGTGAGGGGAAGGAAAGATTAACTTAACTCCCCCCAATTTCGGAAAAATGAAGAAAAAAATGTCCTTAAAATGACTTCTAACTGCCTCCAAACTCAAAGGTGCGAAGTCAAACTTTTTGTCTTCGATTTTGATAATTTTTTGTGAAAACCTTACTCCTGCCCCCAAAAATGGCGTTTTTCGACAATTCCGTACATGAAAAATTGCTCAATAGGTATAACGATTTACGTTACAAATTATACATTCAAAGAAAGCGGTTATTTTTTACTTTAATTTGATACCTTGATCGTTAAGATTTGGTGCAGTATTTGTCAAAATATTGCGTTTTCTGTTCAAAAAAAAAAAAAAAAAACACCGCGAGTTTTTCTTTAAAAACACCAAACAACGGTAGTGATTTTATAAATTTTGCCCAATTTTTTTCTCTTCAATTGGAGTTTTTAACAAAAAAATCAAGTTTCTTGTACGAGAAACCAATATCTCGACAAATACTGCACTAATTTTAACCATGAAGGTATCAAATTAAAATAGAAAATAGATGCTTTCTTTGAGTTATGATTTGTAGCTTAAATCGTTATACCCATTGAACAATCTTGGAGAGTCATTAAGGTAAGTGAAAAAAAAACAACATTTTTTGGCACTTCACTTAAAAAAACTTATTAAAGCTTTTAGCTTATTCAAAATAGGTCTATAGGTTTTCTGGGGCGCTTTTTCAGCTTCTGATAACCATAGGTGAGAAAGGGGGGGCAGGGTGGGGTCTACCCATACATGGGCACGGGGGGAGGGTTGGGGGGTTAACCCCCCAAATTCTGAGAAGGGGGGTTTAACTCCCCCCCACTCAGAAGTGGGGATGGGGGAATAAAAGGTTAACCCCTCCCCAATTTTGGAAAAATGAAGAAAAAAATGTCTTTAAATTGATTTCTAACTGCCTCCAAACTTAAGTTTTGAGGTCAAAATGAATGTTTTAATCAATAAAATACTCAAAAATGCAATTAAAAGGGCTTTTTGACCTAAAATTTGCGTTTTTTATTCATTTTTTCTTTAAAATCGAAAAACGATATGGGTAAAATGTACTCAAGAAAAAAAACTAGGGGTATTTTGCGTTTCTCGGATTTTAAGCCCCCCCCTAATTTGGGGTTTAACCCCCCACTCCGGACCAACTTGCCCATGTGTGGGTCCACCTCTCGCTAGCCTCGAAATTTCGGGACCTCCCTAGACGAAAATCTAGGGGCCCCCCTTTCCTCAAATTTCCACACTTTTTACCCCTGACCCCCCTCTAGAATTTGAAATCTGAAATTTTATTATACTAAATTTTCATGAAATCTGACCCCCCCGCGAGAAATCTTTTGGTACTTTTTTTATACTAAATTTTCTTCCAAAAAAACGTGAATTTTCATCACATATTCATGTTTTTACACCCCTTTTATACCAGAATATCGTGTTTTATTCAATAAAATGTAGTATTATCCTATAAAAAGAACAATTATTAAAGTTATTATGGTTTAAAACTGTTTTGCTTTAGACACCGAACCGGACCCCACCTGACCCCCCCCTCTAGATTTCAAAATTTCGCATCCTGGGTCGACCCCCCCCCTAAAAAGCTAGAAGGGTGTCCGGACCCTCCTGGAACCCCCCTCCTAGAATTCAAAATTCGATTTACCCCAGGTAACCAATCAACCCCTCCCCTGGCTTCCCCGACCGTTCTCACCTATGCTGATAAACATTTTTTTATAAATATATCCTATTAAATAAGAAAATTAGAAAAAAGGGTGTTTTTTGGTCACTTTTTCCAAAAAAAAACAACAAAAAACAAACTCTTTTTCCTAAAAAAAATACTTTGAAAATCGGCTCTAAAACACTTAAGTTTTAAGCTATTTGAATAAAAACAACATTTTTAAGCTCTTCAAACGTTTTTCTACCTATATAGTCACTTTAAGATTAAGTTTCATGGTTTTTTGATAACAAATAGAAAAAAATTCAAAAAAATCGTGTTTTTTTTCGCAAAATGTCAAAAAAATTTTTAGTGATAATTTAAAATTTTAGACCTTTTCCTTTTCCTGTATTTTTGGAGTGAAAATTTCGATTTTAATGGATTCTACACAACTTTTTACCTCAGAAAAGTTATTTTTTGCAATAATTTTGGATTTATTAAAATTTTTTAGAAAGAAAGAAGAAGTTCAAAAAAATATCATTTTCACTTTTTTGTCTATAATTGTAATTTTTTGTCAATTTTAGAGCTACAAAAACTATTTTTATTGAATCTACGCATTTTTTTACCCTAGAAAAGCAGTTTGGAAAAATAATTTTCACAGTTTAGTGATTTTATGAAAATTTTATTCTTTTGACATAAATAGTGAGCAGAAACACATGACTTTTGAAATTTTGATACAAAAACATAACATTTTCTTGGCTGAGGTCTGTTTTTGAACTCGGGAATTATTTTTAATAAAGCCGCACAAACATTTAAGTAAATAAAAACAGTGATGAAATATTTTTTTTTATTTTTAAAATATTTTTTTTGTTTTTTTTTTACTTTTTTGTCTCAATAATAAATTTTACATTTTTATAAAATGCCCCATATGACAAGTAATTTATTTTAAATGCCTTTTTATTATGTTTTTAAAGTTAAAACACACTTTTAGAAGTTGTTATTAAATTTTAAGTGGTTTTCCTGATGTTTTTTTGTTGGAAAAAGCACTCCACAGTGTTTTTCCAAAAAAAGAAACACCCTATTATAAAAAATTGGTGCAACTAGGTTAATAAATAAGGTTACCACGTGAAAGAGCGAATCTTAGGATGTTAATTTTCACGCATGTAGCTATAAAGGGTCAAAAATACCGAAATTCCAAACACATCATAGAGGTTAACTAGTTTTCAAGAAAAAATTTTTAAATTTCTAAAATGTCATATTTTTCAAATTTTGGAGTTAAAATAGGTAGCAAGTTAAAATAAAACTTTCATAGCAGATTTTACATTAATGTTTGTTATTGTAAAATAATTATTTTATTTAAAATTATAGCATACAACTTGTTGATAAGTCAAACGCGCAATTAAATTTTTTATAAGTACAGCTGTAGCACCATGATATTTGAATACAGAAAAGAACGTAAGGTTATTTCCTCTGAATTTAAAGGTGGCCGAAATTAACGGAATCTTAAACTGCCCAGTTAGTTAAACGCACTGCAATTTTTTTAGAAGAAAATATAAAACCATAAAAATTAACAATATTGATCACTAAATAAAAGCTATTTTAAGGTTATTTATTGTTAAATTTGACGCAATTCTAACGCCTAGTGGCCGAACCTAAGGCCTGGCCAAATTTAAGTCACGTACCTACTATGTTTTAAAACTCAAAGTTTTGCTGGTTTTTCTAAATTTGTAAATAATAATTGTCTTCACTCAATCCATCTAAACGAAAATTGGCGACTTACTCAGACCTGTGCACGGTCTGGAAATGCCCCCCTGTTTTATTAGAGGATTTGCCAACCCCCCCCCCCTCCGCCAAAAAATGAAAAAGTACCCTAAAATTATGACGCCATTTTTGACCTATGATGACGCCATCATCGCAATTTTTTGCAGTTTTTAGTCGATTTCAATGTATTTTAAGCCATTTCAGACCTATTTCCCCCTCCTTTTCGCTTTTTTGTCCCCCCTTTCTCTTCCCTTCTTTCTTTTTTTCTTTCCCTGCTTGCTCCCCGCCGTTTTATTGCCACCCCCGTTTCAAAAAAGTTGTCCCCCGGTTTTGGAATTGCCCCCCCCTCGTTTAAACCCCGAGGGGGGCAGTGCACAGGTCTGACTTACTTGTTTCTAATAAGTAACCTAACCTATAACTTTTAGCGCCAATACAGACCTGTGCGTGTGCACGGTCTGGAAATAGCCCCCCGTTTTATTGGAGGATTTGCCCCCCCCCCCTCCGCCAAAAAATGAAAAAGTACCCTAAAATTATGACGCCATTTTTGACCTATAATGACGCAATCATCGCAAATTTTTTTGTCGTTTTCAGCCTATTTCAATGAAATTTAAGCCATTTTAGACCTATTTTTACCTTAT
>JASAMX010014176.1:0-24413 GCA_030248175.1 Microlaimidae sp. YZB2_3 | reverse complement strand
GCTCGGTTTAGTATTACGAAAAGTGCATATATCCTCCTTTGGTATTACATGTGAGTTTTTTACTGTGGGCAATAGAGGAATTTAATTTTTAATAGTTTTCTTTTAAAATTTTGTTAAATTATATATTTTTTTGCAGTAACTGGAGGTTAAAAGAACTATGCCTATTGTGGTGATAAAAATATATCTTAAATTGGAAAGATTTTTGGAAAAACGGTAAAAAATAGTAAGAGCCTTGAATAGCTTTGGTGATGCGGTTACATTTGAAGTGCTTGAGCCAGGGCGTTAGCTGAGGTGTATTTTGGGGACTAGCGATCGTTTGTAATTAACTGTGAGTTGAGTCGTTTCCTCTCCGCTTCCTGCCCATCTCCATTCTCTCCCTTCCTCTCCGTCTTGTCAAGTTCGGGAATCGATGTTTCGGGCGGGCGGAGGGGAGCGAAATTATGCTCTGTAATTTGATAATTTTAATTATTAATCAAAACTTTCTAATGACTGCCTGCCTCGTTAGTCAGAATAGGACAAATTGCTGGCTCCCCACCCTTCCCATATATTCGGCCAAGTCCTTCCCTTCCTACGCGCCCGCTTTTGGCTTTATCCAATTACATAATTATTGCTGGGGACTTAGCACTCGCAATTAGCCGAGGACTGACAAAATCCGCCAAAACACACTGCAGCCACCCGTCCCTTCATTTTATACCATACAACTCCCAGTCCCCGCCCCACCAATTGATAATTCTGATAATAAAGCCGCTTGAATTTTTGGCCAGCCCATTATCAGCCGAGCGTCTGACCGAATAAGGCGGACGGACTGAATACTGCCGGAGGTAAATGTGCCGCTAAACTTCCCCGCGACGCACAATTAGTCCTCCTCTTATACTGGCCTTTTATTGCTGCAGAACAAGAAACATACAGTGTATGCTATTCCAGAGTTAATTAGTAAGTCCCTTGTTTTCTTATTGCGCTTCGGAAAAATGCCCCATCTTTCAATCGCGGGGTTATTATAAGTATATACGTCGGTTATATCCCAACGTATAAAGTGGGCCGCACGCACAGTCCGAGTGTAGGAAGCCGGTTTTCGGAATTAATTGGTTCCCATAGACATAAAAAACTTGGTCCGCATTCCCAACTCAGACCACTGGCCCATTCGCGCGCCTCCGTCCTCGTAAGAAAAGGACGGAACACCTTTTTTTAGCGATTGAAATTTCCCCGCGCTGGTTTTTTGCGGTTTTTTTTCTACCAAGGCTTGTATGGATTGTGTACACCTTATGCTACCAGGCGGCGGTTTTCCGTGGCAGCAGACAGCCGGTTGTGGACGCGATCTTTTTGCCCATTCCAGTTTGCGCCCGCCGTGTCAGGGAATGGCGCGCTGTTTTTATTATAGTTTAGTTAGAATTGGTGCGAAATATAACGTTTGGAGTGGCGGGTGATAATTGGGCTGTGCCCATTCTCTCGCCGACGTCCGCGCACCGTGCAGTTTAACGTGGAAGCATAATGAGCTAACTGCCTCCCTTGCCTCACATACACCAACCAGCTCTTGTCAGTAAATAACTATGTAATGATAACGCGTGCATGGTGTAATGCGCTAATGTTTTCCCAATCGCGGCTCATTAGTTTGTCGGGCTTTACTCACTAACGAGTAGAAGAGCTGAAAACACGACAAATGTCTTAATCACGTCCAAATTAGCCTTTTTATCAGTTGACGCTTGTACTATTACAACATTTATTTGCTTAAAAGGTTTCTTAGCGTCAGATAGTGTTTCCTGTGCGCTGTTTCATAAATGTTACTAACATTTGATTCTTTGTAAATATTTACAAAGAAATGAAATCCTATGATAAAGCATAGGGATTTTTGCAATTAATATTTATGCAAATTTTTGGTTTTTTATAAGTTTTTCCAAAAGTCTATTGCATTTTCATTTCTTTGTAGCTTTCTACAAAAAAGAAATGGACTTCAACAAAAAAACAGCATGTTGGGAACTTTTATGAAACAGCGCCCTGGTATTAAAGCATATATGCAAAAATTATAGGTATGATTTTCCTTATAGGCACTTTTAGAATCAATGTTACGAATCAAATTCCTATGTCATTCAGAACGGACTGATCATTTAATGGAAACTTAGCTATTTAAAATTTAGTGTTATTAAGCTTTTTGGCATTATCGCGACAATATCTCGTAATTTCAACCCCATCGGCTTAGTAGTAGGAGTAATTCTTTCTTGATGATATTTTATGTGTAAAAGTTTTCTTTTAACACCCTTGTGAACTTTGAATCATTACACTGATTAATAATTCAAGTATTGTTGCGATTTAAATAAAGTAATTAATCCAACCGCTGACGGTAATATTTTATTTAACTTTATTTTTATTCAAAAAATTTACTGCTAAACGTTCGCACTTTCATGTTCGCCACATCGTTCATCACACGTTCGTTTCATATTCACAAAAATTGCGCAATATTTTTATCACAAAATTGCAATATAATTAAAAATAAATCTTGTGTTAATGTTTTTACACAACCGTGCAACGCCTGCCTAAATATTAATCTTTTCTATGCTATATAAATCTATTCCTCACGTATTTACAAAAGACAAATTAAGGTGTTTAAATTTCCTCGTATCTATCATTTATTGCCACAAGTGTTCTAATTTTTTTGTGACTTAAGTTAAACTAACAGTTTACTGATTTATTTTTGCGGTTTCTTAAAATAAAATCGTGTTAATCAGCTGTTTTATCAGGGAGAATGCGGTATGTATGCTGTAACTTTACACGCGTGTTGGTTTAGGCGTGTTGAAACTTGTTTTAGGCGTGAGAACTCACATGTAATAAATATTAAAATTCCTCGGACAAATTTCTATTTAAAAAAAATATCAGTGAAAATAGAACGGTTTCTTTACTTAAAAACGCTGTATTATTCGCTAGCTTATTGTTCAAACTTAAAATACGTGCAAATAGGTTTCTTTAATATGCTTTTACATTTTTGGTTAATCATGCTCATGGTTTATTAATTATTTGGCTAACTACAAAACACTACGCCTAATGAAGAATGCTTTCTTATTAAATTTAGTCTAACCATTAGCTGATTTTAGTTGATAACTTGTATAATCTTAATGGTGCAGTTTGAATCATCCATGTTTCACATAAACTTGAAATTAAATTTCTACATATTAAATGTGTTAATAAAAATACTTTAAATTTTGTTTCACTACATTGTTTTAGCTCGTTATTTTTCGTTTTATTATTATTCGGGCGGCAGCGAACTTTTAAATCGCGGTATTTGTTTGGTTTTAAAATGGCAGTGTCTGGGATATTATAACATATAAAAGTTTTTCCACTCTTTGTGTCCTCTTCCTGCCAGATTAGAGAGCGCAGTGGTGTATTGCTGTAATTAACAGGAGCTGTATAATGTGCTGTTTGTGTATTTGAGTGGGGAGCGGAGGGAGAGAGACTGGGTTGGGGTATTTTAATCATTTATTCTTTTTCTGGCTGGGGCTAATCAGAGCGCAGATCCTTTTGGAGCTCCATGTTTTCCATTAGTTTAATTTCGGACACGGGCTTCAATTAATAAATTGTTCCCAGGGCTAAGAAAACTGACGGAAGACTATTGCCATATCTGTGCGCCTCTCCCCTCATTCCCCGCATTCTTGTGTGTGTATGTGTGCTGGTTATATATGTGCTGCAATTTCCCCGTCTTTATTCTCCTATGGCTCTTGTGTATATTTTGCTAATTGCAGAGGTCCTTTGGGTGGGATCTGTCATCCATTAAGCGTCCGATTCCCGCTTTTTCCCCACTGACTCCCTGGTCCCAAGTTAAGAGAGAACCGTCTGTCACATAGCAGTTAGTCGCTCAGCTAGTTAATGAAATCGTGAAACGGACCCACGATTCTGATTCTACCGCCGTACCGCAATACACGTTTTCACTTTAACGGTATATCAAAAATACAATCCTTAACATCTAATTGTATACTCTTTACGGTTTTAGATAATGTTTTAGTTTATTTTCAAAATAATATAAAAAACGAAATGTTATATTTTTTTGAATTAATTGTAAACAGTAAAAAAGCGAAGATTCATTCATCCATTGAAATGAAATGAAATGCAATTTAAGATTTATATTAATGATTTATAGGGCAATTATAAATTTTTGAGTGTCTCGCAGAGAACATTATTACTCCCGGGGAGTCGTTGGGGATTTGATAAAGGCTGCTTAATTTCAGGGAGTCACATTTCTGTGTTATTCTGCGAACTTTCCCGCCGCGGTTTAAAGATAAAATTACCTTCTTTTTAAAAACGAAGAGAGGGTGGCCAAATTTGAAATAAACAATGGATTGAATCTTAAAGCGACTTGTCTGTGGGGGCCTCCGCTTGATTAAAATGGAGCAAGGCGGGCGACGGCCCGCCATCCTCTTGTTAGGTGAAAAATTCTATCCGGTAAAATTAACAAAAACTGGTTTTGGAGCTTCTATTCTTGGTTTCTTGCACATAGAACGAATAATTGCTCCGAGTTAATTGTTTGCCAGAACTTTTAATACGTTTCATAGCAGAGCCCCGCGCACAGAAATATATATATAAATTCCAAATTTATGCATTACTATTCTCGGGGCTGAGGAGAGGCTGCGCGCGGAGAAAGTTGGCGCAATTTATAATGCTGGTAAATAATAACTTGATGGGGCCGTTGATTCATTGGAGGGGAGAGAAAATATAGCCGGGGCGGAATTTAAATATAAAATCAAGAGTAAACACTGTACGGGGAATTAGTACCTGGCCGAGCTAATAGCAGAGAGCGGATCTTGTATAAGGTGGGATAGAGTAATTGTAAAGCGTCTTAACCGTCTGTGCTTACACTGCCCTGTCATAGGCGCGGTACTTAGTCCGAGCGACGCGCCCCGATTTATGAGAAGGAACTCTGTTTACCGTCGTATTAATCAAACTTGGAATAAAACTAACAACAATACAACACACCCGCCGTCTCTCCACACAACCCCTATTTCACACCTACCACAGTCCAGATGACTGTTTTATTACTTCCCTTAAACACCTTAAGACGGCCTAGTATTGTTACAGCTATTTTTAGCTTTATAACTATATCTAATCATGCTTGATTGCGTTTTTCAAACTTTCTTGTAATTGTTCTTTTTTTCACATTTTCCAACTTCTCGATATTTTACATTTACGATATTTTACATTTTAGCAATAGCTAATTTTGTCAGTCTTTCAGTTGCAATTGACAATACTACAGTTTAAGTTTTATATCATAACTTTCATAGTTTTCATAATGTGTTCGTTCGTAAAGGTTTTGTTTAGCAGTGAACACAAAAAGACTTTCTTTCAAAGCTTATTTTTAATTAATATTCAAACGTTCCCCATGGGTAAACGTTTAAACGCCAAAAATTTTTGCTTTGTATAAATTATAACATTAGTTTCTCTTGAAGTGCAGAATTTTAATTTAACATTGAACAGATATAAATTCTAACCAAGTTCCTTTATTTCAAACGTCAAAGATTTTCTTTTTTGTGAAATCACTTTTCATATATATAATTTTTACTTACGCAAAAGCATTTTATTTGCTAATAAACTGAATGATCGAGATAAACTTAAGCACAATGGAATCACCTTTTTTCTTCTAAAATCTCAAAAAATTTACTAAAATATGGCTAAAAACAATGTAGTTTTCATAATTTAAAAATCAGTACAAAAAAACCTTTACAAACTAATAAGGCGGTAAACATGAAATTAAATATTACGACTTTATTGTTAATATTTTATATCAATTGACTTACGTTTGAAATTATGTCAAATATGAAATCATTGTTTTTTTAAAATTAATCTGTAAAATCCACGCGTCACTCGTCACTTGTGAAATTGTTTTTTATGAATGGCTTTTTTAGCTCTAAACAAGTATATATATATATATATATATATATATATATATATTATAATATCCGTTATAAATTATGCAAGTCGTCTCCACCACTCTTAAAATGTTTCGTGCAACCGTTCCAAATGTATTGATTGATATGGGCAAGAATATATAACACAAGAGAATGTCCGACTGTACACTAAATTTTTGACTAAAATTTTGCGACAAAAGTCGCACTTTCAAATTTGTGTGCGACTTTTTTCGCAAAAATCCGCCATTTTCTGCAAGTTTTCCCGCGCTGCGATTTTTTACACAGTGTTAGTTTTCCCGCAGTGGGGACTGCGACTTCTTTCGCACTCTATGCTGCTTTATTCGCACTGCGATTATTTTCGCACTGCGAGTCGAGCTGCACAACAAAAAAATAAAAACAAAGCGGAGCGAAAATTTTGTGTTTAAATGAGTAAATATCGTTTTTTTTACCTTAAGATGTTAAAACTTTTTAGTTTTAATAAAATAAAGTAACTTTCCAACGTTTTAAAATTAAATAAAACAAGTTTCGAAGTGTTTTACTCCATTGAAAATGACTACCAGCGTCTGTATTTTTTTGTTGCGCGGCCAGACTCGCAGTGCGAAAATAATCGCAGTGCGAATAAAGCAGCATAGAGTGCGAAAGAAGTCGCAGTCCCCACTGCGAGAAAACTAACACTGTGTTAAAAATCGCAGCGCGGAAAAAATAGCAGAAAATGGCGGATTTTTGCGTGAAAAGTCGCACACAAATTCAAAAGTGCGATTTTTCTCGCAAAATTTTGGTCAAAAATTTAGTGTACAGTCGGACATTCTCTTGTGTTATATATTCTTGATATGGGTAATGCTCTTAATATGTTAGGTAAACTATGTCCTAAGACTATTGCTATGCTTGTATAATTAATTAACTGAGATTAAAATATTTTAGAGTTCTAATCTTCCTGCGTCTCCAGCATGAATGCAGAGACGACAGGAGCTCTCGCGTCGACATCTTCCATTCAAGATCAAAGCCATTTAAAGCACACCAAAGAGAGTTCGGACCAGAGGTCCATCGTCCCTTCTGCTAGCAGCAGTTTGGTTTCTCCGGACAGTCGCAATAACAATCGACCCTTATCAGACGGCCAGACTTGCACCGTGAGTCCTCCGAAAAAACTGGAACTTCCGGGCTCGGATGTCGGTGGGAAGGCCGGGAAAGTTGGCGACGCGTCCTCCGCTCTGACACCGCCAGTTGCAGACGAACGAAGTCTGCCGACCGGCGACCTGGATCCCAGTTCTTCCAAAGAGGAGGTGTCGTGCTTCGACGGGAGAATACTCTACTCCAAGGACGGTGCGGCTTACATCATAGAAGACGACGGGGACGCCTCTTGTCTGCCCGTGCCGGAACAGGATCTGGTTCCGGCGGACGAGGCCCTGGGCGATAACCCCGTCGTGGACGCATACCACGTTGCCAAAGATATTTCCGATTCCCGATCCCCCTTGATTCAACAGTATAAAGTGCTAAAAGATTTAGACCAACGGGCTTCCATTACAGGCCTTCCCGAGGACAATTCCATTCACCCTTTACTGATCTGTTTCCTATGCAAGCTTTCTTTTTTCAAGCCGAGGTCGTTTAAGCTTCACTTGGCTAATGAGCATAGTTACGAACTGCAAAAGCGGGACAGTGAGCTGCTGTATGATGGGTTGTCGGCCATTGTTCAAAACGGACCCAAAGTCACTTTTCTACAACCCGTGACCGAAGTGAAAGCTAAAGGTTCCACGGATGTGAAACCCGAAACGGAATCTCAAGCTAGCAGCCCTCTATCAGATCCAGTACCTGTGACACTGGATATGACCGCGGAAGAAGTGACTCGCCATCTGATGTTGGCGTCCGAACTTTCCGCCACTCGACTTCTTCAACAGGTTTCCCAGAACGCCATGGCCATGGCCTCTGCAACTGCAACGCCATCTCCATCTGCAGCTGGAATTACAAGCGCCACCAACGCGAACCTGCAGTTGCCAACAGGCTGCGCTTCCCACCCGGAAGGGAAACCGCCGGGATTGGAGTGCTCCAAGTGCGATCTGCTGCAAATTTCTAAGCAGCAGAACTTTGGTCACATGGCTTTTCTCCACTCCGCCGCAGCTTCCAGGAACTCTTGCAAAACTCTTAAGTGCCCCAAGTGCAACTGGCATTACAAGTACCAAGAGACGCTGGAAATACACATGAAAGAGAAGCACCCGGAGGCGGAAGTGTCCTGTTCTTTCTGTCTGCATAATCAACCCCATCCAAAATTGGCCCGCGGGGAAACTTACGGTTGCGGTTACAAGCCATACAGATGTGAAATATGCAAATACTCTACAACGACCAAAGGAAATCTAAGTATTCATATGCAGGTATTTATGACCTTAATAATCTCAGTTTTACGATACGATAAAACTGCATTTAATTATTTTCTTAAAAATGCATTAAAATTTCGTTATTAAAATATACACCGAAGTTATTTGGTACTAAGAATACAAACTTATCAAAAGTACCTAAAATTCGACCATTTGTTTTTTATATATTTTTACTGTTAATAGTTTCAAGCTTAAACTGTTTTAGAGTGACAAGCATTTGAACAACGTGCAGGAGTTGCAGCAAGGGGGTAGTTTGGTGGATCCTGCGTCTCTGATCCACAACACCCCGCCCGCCGCGCCACGTACGCCCACGCTCCCCAGCACCCCGGACAGCCCGCGCTGCAGCAGCGTATACGCAGACAAGCTGCGTTGTGACATCTGCAACTACGAGACCAACGTTCCGCGCAACCTGCGCATCCACATGACCTGCGAGAAGCACACGCAGAACGCTCTCATGCTCCAGCGCAAACTGGGCAGTTTTGCCCAGGAACAGCAGGCCGCGACCTCCGGCGGATTCCCCTCGGGGGTGTCCAGCGCCATGGAGGGATCCCAGCTGTTCGGATTGCAGGAGAACAAAGGCGCGGACGCTCTACCGCAGAACTTCCAGTGCTCCATCTGCAGCTTCTTCTCCTGTGACAATGTTGAGGAGCTATTGATGCACGTGGTGATGGACCGCAGCCAACCAGGGGCCTCCGATGTCTCAATGGTGGCGGGCAATTATTTCTGCAACCTCTGTCAGTACAAAACCCACCTAAAGGCTAATTTTCAACTTCACACCAAAACGGACAAACATCTTCAGCGCCTAAATCTGGTAAGCTAGTGTGACAGAAACATGACTCGCTTATTTGTAAATAAAATATTAGATATAATTGTTTTGAATCTTACTTTGTGTTATTTATATAGTAAATCTAAATTTACTGATTAATGCCAGTTAATCGTTAATTAATTAATTTCAACATTTAACTTCACGTGATCTTTGACTTTGTAGAATGTATTACAATATATGGCGTTTTGTTTTTCAGACCAATTCTTTAGTTTCGTAAAAAGGCTTTTTATATTAATTAGGACTACATAAACAGGTTTAATTATGCTAAAATTTTCCGTAAAAACACATTTTACTTTGCATGATAATTTTTTGCAAACAATAATTTATTCTTTTAACGATTAACATACTTTATAAAAGGCACAAACATTAAAATAACAGTATTGCATAAAATTATTATAATAGTTTTATCGACTGCAAACGTTTTTATTCTCAAAAAAATTAAATTTCAAAATCTCAGTGTTTTTTTTTTAATTTTTTTTTGTTTATTAACGTTAGGTAAATCACGTAAGAGAAGGAGGTCCAGAAAACGATTGGAGACTTCGATATGTGAATGTAAACAGTCCCGTACAATTAAGATGTAATGCTTGCAATGAATTTTTTACAAGGTAAATTCTATTTGTTTTTATACTAGTAACCTAATATTGTTATCTTTTTAAGACCGTATATTCTCACGTTGCAAAAATGATTTGTATTATAGAATGGTTAATGTATTTAAACTTAAAATTTCGCAACCTGAAACTCCCAAATTTTTGGACAACAGATGTTGATCAAAATGCATTTATCATATTAATCATGTAGTGCAAACCAAAAAACTAAAAACGAATGAAAGTTAATATTTTCAATTGTCTCAACAAAGTTTTAACCAAAATACTATTTGTCATCTTGTTTTGATTTGTGCTGTGTCTTTATCCTTTCTGATATTCACAGCGTCTTATACGCAACAGTATAACTGACGTCTCAAACTGTCCCAGTAAATAGAGAAAAGCAGGAAAAAGCAAAGTTAATACTGAGAACCTTTACGCGGTTTTTACTTGTAATTAAGGCGTATTTTTCGCTTCGAAAATCCGAAAGGGTTAATCGAAACTGTAGAAAGTGTTTGCCCAGTCATAGTAAGTGAATCTGGGGAGACGAAGTCTAAGATATTTGGTTTAAAGTTTAGGATTGACCACGGTTCTTATTAGCGTTTTTTAAATACGTGTCGCTTAGAAAACTTTAAGTTTAATTTCTTAAATAGTAAAATATACTAATTTTTGTTAAATAGAAATTAGTGTTTGATTATTTTGTCGATATGCATATTTTGAAAATTACTACAAATTCAACTTTGCTACTTAAGCAAAAACATAATAAAAAAGATAAATTCTATATTTTCCCTTTTTAGAAAATATTAAAGCATGTAATGGTAATATTAATTTCGTTTCGTTTGAATATCTATTGTGGAATTTAAAATGCCCAATTATATTTTTTTTAAATGATCAGGGTAGGATTTTTAAAAATTGTAGTGAAATTTTGTTATAACAGAGTTTGAGGTAGATAATTTCTTAAAAAAACAGATTATAACAAAAATTCAAAACGATTCACATCCAATTGGATGTCTTTTGTTGTCGAAGAAAAAGCTATGAATTTTCTTTTACAATGTATTCAGTGTGGCTAAAAAATAGTTTTTGCAAAAGCAGGCGGCTCTTTTTTCATGGTGAAGGTGAAAACAAGATGTTTTGTTTACATATATTTTTGTAATTTGTTCCAATTGAATTCAGGGTTTTACAGAAAATTATTTCGTGGGTTAATTTTATTTTTTCTTAAAACTTTGAGAAAATAACCATTAGCTAATTACTTGGCTGTCTAATTAATTAATTTAAATATCTATGCAATTATTTATTAATAAGTTATTTATCATTAAGGCTTTTAGAATTAAATCTAGTCATTGGCACAAAAGCATGACAAAGTCTTTACTTTTACTTCTTTTGAAGGGAATGCATTTTTTTTATTTGACGTCAGAAAAAAACAATGAATTTAATTTTAGCAAAGATAAATTGCAAGTTCATACGCTAACATTGAGGCATCAAACCTTCCACAACCTTTTGGACAAACTGCGATCAACGGAACTTGATAAGATGGAAGAATACGCTTGCAATCTCTGCAGCTATGCAACTGTAAAACCGACAGCTATTTTAAGTACGTTAATATTTATTGAAAATTTAACAATTTTGGTAAGTTTTAGATTTTTTAAAATCGTCTTATTTTAAAATTTCAGTAGTTTCATTAAAAGTTTTTATCTATTGTTTTTTAAATGTTTGTAAGTTGAAATTATAATTATTTAGTTTTAACTAAAACTTTTATGTCTACGGATTAAAATTAATTTTTCATAAGAAACTTGACAAAAAATTTACTGGTAAGATTTATGCCTGACGGGATGCAAAAATACTTTTCTGCTAATTTTTCCAATTATTTCATTGCTTTATTTTGAAAGAATAGGAGTTCTTAAACTGGTTTTCTTTAAAACATTTTGACCCATGATCTTTTGTTAAACGTTTCTTAATTTAGAAGAAACTCGAAAATTTTATACCATATAAACTATAAAACACCGCTATCAAATCAAAATAATTGGGTTGTTTTGTAAAATTCATGAGTTATATGTAAAACAAATAAATATTTAGAATATATATAATTTCTTTAAATGTACACTTTAGGTTAGAAAACAAATTATAGGTTTCACATATTGTTTTAACTTTTATACTACTGGTTAATACTGCAGTTATTTTATACTAATGGTTAATCCGACATATTTGATGCAACAGAAATTTAAAAATAAATATGCTCATTGATTGATTGATTGATTGATTGATTGACTCATTGATAATCGCTAAATAGTGAATTTCTAACGATTTAATTTAAAAAGCCGTACTTATTATTTTCAAAGAACACCATAAATATTTCACAATAATCAAAATTGCAATAGGCATGTTTTTTATTTTCATTCTATCCCGCTAGTTTTAATTTTATAGAACAGTTTTCAAGGCTAGTTAACCAGTTTTAGAAAGTTTATTTTAACAAAATAAGTTTTAAATTATTAACGAGAAGTCAAGCTAATCATCAAATAAATTATGTTTTTGGTTCATTCATGCTGAATAGTTTTTTGGCGAAAAACAATAGAGCGGTGTCACTTTTTGGAACCATTCGAATATTTTACCTCGGAAATTTTACATATATTCTACTTGAAGGGTCGAATCTTTCTGAGGCGCTACCACGCCACCCATGTTTGACCTTTTATCATTTCAAATGAAAAATTTTCAAAATGCTTTTTTTATCTTTAAATTTATTAATTAATTTTTTTAAAATCAATTACTTTAATATTATTTGTGTCTATTGTGTGGGGGCTTCAAAACATTTTGAAATATTAATGTAAGATTTTTATAGAAATTAAATTTGTAACTAAAGCAAAATAAAGCATTAATCATATAGAATTGCGTTATGTTATGTACATTTAAAAACCGTTATTTTTTTAATCTGTAGTCAGCACATTGATGAAAAGTTTTGGTTTGTTTTTTTGATTATGTTTAATAGTGTCAATATGAGCTATGCTTTTACAAATATAGATACTAAAATTGATCAACAGAATAATTAAAACCATATTTATTTTAATAACTGTTTGTTTTGTGTTTTTTTTATTTTGATGTGTATTTCTCTGCGAGGTAGCAAAAAAATTGTACAAAAAATTTCTAAAATTTTATAAATTTGTAGAAAAATCTACTTGTATGTAAATTCAAAAATCTATAAATGTTGAAAGCCTAAAAACATGGATTTTCCTAGTAAATTATTTCTGCCAGAAATACGGACAACGTACATGTAACCGTTGGCTTAGTCAAATTTGCGATTTTCCCATATCGCGGAGACACCCAAGCAAATATAATTGATTATTAAAATTTCGTTAAACTTTTAAACTTTTTTAATACAAGATATCAACTTAAATAATGCGTCAACAGAAATCAAACCTGTGCTGATATATATGCTTAGTCACAAAAGAATATTTTCTTTCTAAAAACAACAGAGAAGGTTTAAATTTATGTGGCTATGTATTATAAATCAACTTCTTACCAACAAAAATTTGCAAAATGATCAATTAATTGCTGGAAAATGGCTCTGCAGCATGATGTTATAACGTTGTTCCGTTACATTTTTATCAAATTTATGGTAACCGGTTTATAAGTTTTCTCTATTATACTTTTGCATGAGCATAATTCAACTAGAAAAGTTTGACAATATTATCTAAAATCATTATGAGTTAGGCTCTCTGCTCTATGTTCGAATTTTCCTGGACAGTTTCTAATAAATCCTACAAAAATGCTATTCTTTATTTCAAACATTAACTAATTATTTTCTGAATTAAATATTATTATTCAATTATAAGCAAATAAAATATAGCTGCGGTTGATGAAGTGTAGTATTGAATTGACTATTTAATAACAAAGGAACTTAAAATGCTGAAAAAAAGTTTTGTAATAAAAATTAAATGCCTTTTATTAACAATAATTTATCGAATTTTTTAAATTTAAATCCGAAATTCCAATTTAATAACGGTCAAAATTAATTAATTGTTTTTTATTTTGAAAAAAAAAGCAGGATTTTAATAAAAATTCTCAATTTGTTTAAAAAACATCATAATCACACAATTTTAATTTGTCCTTGTTTATTTCCTATACAATTTTACGAATTCAGATGACGTAAACCTATACAAATGTCATTATGTAATGTACTTCATAATATCACCGGTACAAAATCTTAATTTTTTGGGCTGCATGAAAGAGGAGGCTTTACTGGAGTCGGCGTCGGACGATCTTTCAGTGCATACACTACATGTTAAAATTTTTTAAACATTATTATAAAAAGTATACAGAATTAGAAGAAAAAATTTATCAAATTTTTTTAACCCAAAAATAACTTACTTTAATAACAAAATATAACTCAAATAAACTTAACACAATAAAGTTTAGCCCAAACCAAAAGATAAGACCTCTTACGGTAAGCTGAATTCCTTCTAAGCACAGACTTAAGGTAGAACACCACAGTTAGATTTTGACGGCAGATCTTTTCTAATTAATTTTTACTAACGTAATTTGACCTGCTCATTCAATTTTTGACATTCTTTTTTCTTAAAAAACTGTTATCGTCCACAATTATTAAATGACACCAATAAAATACATGTCAAAAATACATTATATTATAATAAAATTCATTACCAAAAATATTATATTTTTTTCATTTTTCATTTAGCGTATCTTAAATAAAGAACACTTTTTCAATTAAAAAGTTAAAAATTACGTTACTGCGAGAGACTCAAACCTACGGATCCGAAGATCCGAGTCCTACACGTTAACCACTCGGCTCCTGGCCCATCTGATATTTCTCTCGTAAAAGATACTTTTAAACAAACGTGTCGAAATGTAGTTTCTCGGCGTCAAATCAAAGAAATTTAAATGAAAATTGAAAAAATTGATTCGCTCAGATTTTAATGAAAGTTTGGAAATAGTTAGACAGAAGTCTAATTAATACTTTGAATTGTATTTGATTAAAAAACTAATTCAGGATTTTTTTCTTTGATTTTTCTTTTAAAAACATCGATTTTTTAATTTCCTTCAAATTTTGAATTACGTGTTACTCCAAACCACATCTTGCCCCCTATTTTTCGTTAACTTTGTATAAAATTGCAGGAAAAGCTTTCGATCGCACTATACTTTTGTCAGACAAAAATTAATATCTAAGTTGATATCTAACTTTTAGTAAAAATCGTCGTAACTGTGGTGTTCTACCTTAAGAAATTGATGTGAGATAAGTGGGAGTTTAAAGTCATCTTAATAAATTATTAAACTTACATAAACTCTCACCATTTCTCTAAAAACCCTTTATAGTGGGTGGAGCTCTGAACCAAAACTCTGCACTAGCAGCAGTGTTGATATAGCGTTTTGGGCGGTGAAATGGGTTTAGTTAGGCATACATTGTCGGCCCTATAAGTCTATGAAAAAGTAATATTTATCATATGTGTATTTAAAACAATAATTTTGGAATAAAACCGTAACAAATCTAATCCCAAAACAAGTCTTGTCTCTTGTATATAAACTAAGTTTTATTTAACTTGCTGAAATTCTAAATATAATTGGTAGGAGTACTGTAATTGTTGTAAAATTTCATTTTAAATGTTTTTTTTCTGTGGAAATAAATAAAACAAATAATATCTTATGTTCAAAAATTAACAAACATTTATAGATCATCTACATTCTTCTAAACACGGAACAACGTTGTCTCAATTACTAGGAGCGGTTTCCAGTTCTGAAATTCCTCCAGAGCTTTTACAAATACGAACCAAATCCGACGATTCAGGTAAAATAAAATATCTTAAAAAATATAGCAATTAATTACTAAAATTTATTATATTGTTTTGCATTTTTAGTTTATTTTTTCCCGTACGCATAGCTTACCAAAAATTTTCCGTATATTCTTTGAAATAACTGGTTAAAATTAGATTCCTAATTATGCTCTATAAAAATTACGCATGTATGTATATACGTCTGTTTAAAAATTACTCAAATCATTTTGACAATCTGACTAATTGATAATTTAAAAATTTCAACGCAAATATACTAGTTTTTATTTATTAGAATATTTTTGTTATTTTTAAATTATATTTTAACCTTTTTTTATGCATTGTACTAAAAAGGTTTGTTTTGTTTTAAAAAGCAGCAAAACAAAACAGCTAAGCTCTTCTTAATGAGTTAACTTCATAATTTCTATATAATGGTTTTGTTTTTTTACTTTAGCTTATATTAAGTAATATTTTAATTGCAAAAACAAAATTTGCAAAACAAGATTATACGGAACTACTGTAGTTATAGTTAGAAAACTGGATACAATAATATTATTAATTGTCCCTTCTGTAATAAGTGCCAAATAAATAATGTGTCAATACTTTTTATTCTTGTTGAATAGTAAGTGCAATTTGTTTTTTTGGTGTCATTTTTTTAATTTTCTCATTTCCTATTCTATTCTTTCACGACCTGAGCACCGCATTGCCATGTTCCCACCGTTCTGTTTGCTTAATTTGCATATGAATTTCAAAGAAAGGCTATTTCCTTCTGGTCGCGGCTTGAGACAGCGTGTCTTGTCTGGTTCTCGTACAGTATTGTCAGACCATTTTAAACGCCTCATATCCTAATCCTACTATGTAAATTGGTAGGTCATTTTATATTATTGTCTCTTAGCTATCAATTTTGAATACAAAATCAAAATCTAATAATGATTATAAAACCAGTTTTTTACAGCTGAAATCTGAAAATAAGAATTTGATTTGTGATCAATATGCAATACATTTAAATTACGTTGCATTCTTAAACAATCAAAAAGAGTACAGTAATTTCACTGTTAGAATTTGCGTTACACTATTGTATTCTCCTTTTATTCTAGTTGAAATCTATACAAAGCGAAACGTGAGTTTTTGTTGCAAATTCACATTGATGTGATTTAACGAAACGCCGCTAATCAAAGATGTGTGATAATAAATCAGAATAAATTAATATTAAAAAATAGAAACCCGTTGGATTAGGTTTTAAGTCGTCTGGTTGTGGAAGTCCGTGTGAATGTGGAATAAAAGGTTCGAATGTGTGGAGTGTTTAGCCGGATATTATAATGCCGACCCATTGTGATTTTCGCTAAATGCTTTGTAAAAAATATCTACAATAAATTGTTAATTTCCCATTTGTTTTCTTTTAAATTTCGAAATAAAAAAAAATTACGCAATCGTAATATTGTTAGATTCTTTTGGCGATTAAATAAATAAAGTGTTAAAACCAAGTACAAGACTTAAAAAAATTTAAAACTACTCTTGTTTTTTTTCAATGTGTTTGTTTCAAATTTAATGAAACTAACAGTTGCTTTTTTTTAAACTATTTTTTACTTTATGCTTGTTAATTTCGTAGCTAGCAACACGCATCAAAAATAAAATTTAAGTATGTTTTTTTTGTTTTTTTCTGATCAATTGGTTTGAAATGGATTCCCTTTTTTTTTTAATTTTGTTTAAAGCATTTAAAGAATATTTTTAAATTAACTCAAAAATCAATCCAATATTTTTTTTTAAATGTAAAAGCAGAAAATTCGAAATTATGTAACTTATCAACAAAACCGAAACTGTTTTTTTATAAATGAATTATAAGTTTTTTTAAATGGCTCGTTTTTTCGCCTTTTATTTTTATGTAATCCTTTTGATTTGAAAGTTTTATTCGAATTTAAGATTTATAGCAAAAACAGCTTCATAAATTTATTTTAGCGTGATATAAAGTATAGTTGCAGTTTTTATTTGTTTTATTTTATTTATTTTTAAAACAAAATATTACGAAATTACAGTCAGACAAGCTATTTTTTATCGCATCTTGCTATTATAGACTTGTGTTTAATTTTTGAATAATTTCCTCTATAAGTCGTGAAAAAGGAGATTAACAGAGCCACACAAACGTAAAAAAACCAAAAAACAAACAGGAAAAATTGAATAATAATATTATTTTTAAATGTTATTTCTAAATTTTGGCACACTTACAGTATTTGGTAAAAAAAATACCAACAAAAAATTTTTAAACCGAGTTTAGTATAATCTTTGTAACCGTTTCTCTTGCTCTGTTATAAATGAATACAAAAATTGTTTATTTACAAAAAATATAAAAAATATTCCACAGTATAATTGTAACTAAAGTTAAAATTCTTCAGGCTAAAATTAAGATCGTAACCGCTCGCCGCCAGAAAGAAATAAAAAATAAACGCGCGAAAATAATAATTATAAAAAAATGTTGTCAGAGATAATCTAACCAATTATTATTCAATTGCGTAATGTGTTTTTCTCCACGTGATTTTCTCAAAGAATGAGTGGTTACTTTACCATCTAGCTATTTTCACCCTGATAGAATTCATATTTAATAACAAAAAAATCTCAAAAAAGCTGTTATGCGAAGATTTCTTTTATCAATTTGTAATATTTTTTTAATTTTATTTGTTTTATATTATGCGCAAAGCAAAAATAACAGCTGGTGGCCGAAATTAAGCTGGTCGAATTAAGTCATTAACTGGTTGTTTTGTAATGAAAATCAAAATAGTAAATTATGTTAAGCTAAAATTGTTTAAAATATTAATCCCAAAGCAGCGAATTCACACCATTTCTCTAAAAATTTCTCATGGATAGTGGGGCTGTCAACCAAAATCCTATACAAGCAACAATGTTGATATAGCGTTTTGAGCGGTCCAATGGGTTTAGGGACCCATAGCCGACCCAATGAGGCTATAAAAAAATGATTGGTAACTATAGAGGAACATTATTTGCTACACACATTTATATAAGACATATAACATTTTCAACTTAGGAAGAAATTGGTACGATAAAATAAAAAATTTTACATGAAAACTGAAACAAAATTAAAAAAGTTTAATAAAGAAGGTGTAGGCATATCTTGCCATTTTTTTCAAGACCAAGCAAAAAACCAACCAAACAAAAAACAAAAGAAGTCAAACAACTTAAATTTAAAAAAAAAATGGGGCACAAGTAATTTTACCCTCGTTTATTGCCGACGTTGTTTAAAATATAAATAACATCCATCAGTTTTAAAATGTATTGACTATGTTAATGTTTTCATGACAGTGAAGGCTTTTTTAATTTTTAAAAAATAACAATAAGAAAAATAAATTATTTATTAAGTTTTACTATTTTAATTTATAATCATTGTACATATTCGATGCGAAGTCAAAGAGAAACATTTGTCATATGCACAATACAAAACATAATTTAAAAATTCTAACAAATCAGTAATCCCCGTATATTGCGGCACAAAAGTTTTTTGTAGGTAACATTAATTAATAATGCCTAAAATTTTTTTAAGACAGTTTTTAAAAATACCCTAAAAATAAATTTTATCTTATGGTATGTTCAGGCAGATACTGTAACCAGAAGCACCAGGGCCTGCGAAATAAAGTGTTTCAGACGCAATAATTGTTATGTTGTATAATAGTAATCAAAAGTTATTATTGCTACATAACTTATTGTAAAAAGCTAAAAAAAATTAATCAAGTAATTACGGAAATGTAAAGGCAACATTATGTGGTGCACTAAAATATGTAAAATGCATGCTGTGTCCAAATTTTTGGGTAAATACTAAAAATTATTAAAAGACTGGTATAGAAATTAAGTTAAAACGCACCAATGTGCAACTGGTTGTATAAAAAACAGATTTTTATAATATTTTGAAAAAAAAACTTAGCATCAAAAACTTAAATTTAAATTAAATTTGGGTCAATTATAGAGGACTATTTTACCGAAAAAAACAAGTCGGCTACGGTGGATGGTCTTTTTTCTGCTGTTTTTTTAATCCATCATTCCTTGTTTCTGCCATTTGAAAATTAATTAATTAATTACAAAACTTTTGTTTATCAGTTTAGAAAGACCAAAATAGTTGTTTAACTTGTTTTAAGATTAATAAAATATTGGTTAAATAAGAAATTTGCCATTAATTATAAAACCCAACACAGACGAACTATAAAAAACCACACTGTAGCCAATTTTTTTTTCTTGGGAAAATATTTCTTTTTATTTATTACTGGTAGGACATGACACAAACTAAAACTTGAGTTTTGGGCTACTAAGCTTCCTTTCTGTGAAGTTTAATTAAAAAACGTCCACTATTAACAAATTATATTTATTTAGGATAACCGTTTTTTTAATGGTTTGTTCCCTGCATTGTAGCTTAACTAATTTAAACAGGAAACATCAAATTTATTTTTTAAGATTTCTTTAGCTGTAAATAAATCAAGTTTTTTTTGTTGAATTTATTGGTGGGAAGTGATGTAAAATATTGGGGAAGAAGTTTTTGCGCAGTGCGGGAGAAAGATGGCCCAAGATCACTATTTTAATGCCCACAGATGGTTTTGTATAAATTAGTGGCGCATGACTGACGCTTGAAACTAAGCATAAAGGAATATTATGGTCGGTATGATTCCAATTCTAAAACACTGAGAGGCTTAGCTATCGCGTAATTATAACGAGCAAGCTGCTCTCTTCCACTATGTGGCGTATGTATGTTCTGTTTTATAAGTGGCTCCCACCCTCTCGTGTTGTGTAATCTGTATTAATTTGTAATTTCAGCATATATAATATATATATACACGTTTTACTTTGCTACTTAATATCGGTGATTTGTCGAATAAAATCAACAGTGTAATTTTTTCTATCATATATCGTTTATTAATTAAACGTAGATGTGCCATTTAAGTTTTCTAATCTGGAAACAAAGCTTAGTTTTTTTATTTACAAGTTTTGCTGTTTGATTTGGTTAAAAGTATACAATTTTGAAAGGCAATATTACAATTTTTTTTAAACGATTTTCCAAAACTGGTATTATTTTGAAAAAAAGCATCATAAAAAAATTTTGGTTTCAAAAATTTGGGGTTGATAAATTATAAAAAAAGCTATGTTTAGCTTGCAATTACTAATCACTATTTTCTATTTGCTGTAATTTTTACAAAGTTTCTTATGAATTTTTTCTTAAACAAATGTACACACTTCATAACATGTTTTTATTGTGCTGAGATTCATACAAAAAGTTTATATTCTTCTTTCTGGTTGAATTTATATTAAATAATAAAAAAAATCATCTAAATATTATGAATGTTTGCCACAAATAATTTGATGGTTATTAGCTGAAAAAAAAAAACTAACAAAAAACCATCTGTTCATATGTACAGTTTATTGTCACTATAGTTTCTTCTGCGCTCACAATTTTTTCCCTTGATCTTGACTATTTTAAATACTATCTAAATTCACATGCCTTTTTCACAATAGGTTCTTGTTAAAGTTCGTTTAAAACGTTAAAAAAAGATACAAAAAATTACAATTAAAAAAATCCATTAGGTATTATCTATTTAGGTTATCAGTTTAATTTATATTAAAACTAAATGTTGATCTTTTATATGTTAAAAGAGTTTAAATTGTATTTTGTTAAAAATATGTATTTTTGATTTTCTCAAGAAAAGGTTTTGGCCTCAGTTTTTGTGTCATATTGTTTAAAAATTAGGAAGAAAAAAAGCGCCTACGTTTTTCAAAAAAAAAAACCTGGAAACTTTTTATGAATCATCGGTATGAATTAAGAACAATCGGTTTGGATTGTTTAATATTTTTGAAATCCTGGGATTTGACGTTCTCACGGGCCAATTAACATTTGTTTGGGGCGACGTTTTGAGAAACAACTACTGCAATAAAGCGCAATCGTCGCGCATGAACAAAAAGGAATCTTCGGAGGCTAATTGTACTCGGTGGAATATCTCTAGGCCCGACCTTGGCGCGGGCTCAGAATGGAAATTGGAATGTTGGGGAATAAGAGGTTGTCTCCAAATTAATGAGCCACCCTCGTCTAGCGACCATCTCGCCGACCGGCCTCTTTCGGGCCGGCGATTCGGTGGGGATCTATTGTTCCCGAGCCGAGACAGAGCCTTTGATAATTGATATTGCGGGGGAAAATCGGGAAGGCTAAGAAAGAAACGGGCGAGGTTATTAACCTTGGCGTCGTTTTTCCTAATAGCAATTATGTCTGACGCATCCGGCTGTCCCGAAAAACTTTTCTTATTCTCAGACAAGAGAAAAGAGAAGAAGAACTACTAAAGATCCGAGCGCACAGGCCCTTATATTCCTTCATTGCTTTCGTACTGATTAATTTCGGGACAGCAATTGAAAAGAATCGTAGGCAGAGAAAGAAAACAGGGGATCTTTTAATTCCGTTGCCACCAACTATGGATCATTAATAGGCAAATCTAAAGTTGTCCTTCCTTGCACCTGCGTGACCCGACAGCTACTAATATTTGCACCTTTTCATTGTCTTTGTAAACGGAAATTACAAAACAAACAAAACAGCCATGAACTTTTGTGACCTTTTTTGCACTTTTAAAGGAATAAGTTTTTTCTCGTTAATTCTAGCTTAAATTTTATTATTTAATTTGCTAGTTATACGACATATAATAACATGATAAAGGGATTCAAAAACATATAGGACTAAAAATTTTTTTAGCAAATGTCAGTAGAAGTTTATTTGATTTGACTTTAAAAGTAATCTTAACAATTTATTTATTCGTTAATTAAAAAACTATAAACATTGTGGTCTCTTAATTGTTGCTAAATATTTATATTAGCTTAATTAATTAATAGTGTTTTTTAATTTATGTGTAGAGATTTGTACTCACAAACCAGGAACGTAATCCTTCTTGGGTTAATCTGACGAGAAGGCGTATTAAAGCAGGGCGATTTCCAAGTCTCATTACTCGTGACCTGCAAACAAACCATGTTTACCAAATTTTATTCTTCTCATCAGACTCGGGGCTTTATCTTTCTTCTCCAGAGAGCACAGCGCACAACAAATTGCACCCCAGTAAATCCTCTACACGTCTGCAGTGTTCTGTATAAGCAGACAATAACGGGCCTGTAGCGGGCCAAGGTGCGCCCCGAGAGTTTCTCTTTCCAATACGCTCCGTGTATATTGAAAGCCCGCTAATGCTAACGATATGACAGGTTGACACGTAAAGCTTTATTAGCACTTATCATCAAGCGTCGAGCCTAACCCGCTTTCTGTAAACTTTACAATTTTCATTACAATACCCTTATGGCTTTACAAGTAACAGCTTGCTACTGCCAGTGAAACCGTTTTGTTCGGTTATTTACCCCTCATTACATGTTTTTGACGTACGTAATATAAAAATCTTTATCAGTGTTGTTTGGTATAGTTTCAGTTCTTTTTACATTAAAACACTATTATGTGGTAACAAAATCTTGCTATGTCTATTAATTAAAACTTGCACATTAAAATAGTTTGGTTTTTGGTTTTCTTATTATTCTTTTTTATTATTAAGAAGTTTTTTTAATATTTTTTGAATAACCCGTTTAGTTTGAAACATTTAAATTTAAAGTTTTTAGTATTAATTTATTGAAGAATATTATAAATGAGACTAAAGTTTAAAATAAGTAGCTTATAATTATTATGTATTATTTACTCTGAGTAGAATACAATTTATTTTGTCTCAGTAGAATATAATTTAATGTTATATTTTTGTTAATAGATTTAATGTACTATATGTGATTTGTAAATATTTTGTAGCGTTTGCAATTTTTTTATCGTAATATTCTAACAACACTGACAATTATCGATAAGGAAATTTTACAATTAAAAGAAAATTTTGTAAAACATGTTGAAATGAATTTCTAACAGGATAAATAATTGTATTATCGTGGGCGTAAATTAGATTGGTTAAAATTTCAGTGTTAATTATAGGGTTAACGGAATGGAAATTTGCGCACAGCGTCAATTTTAAAATTATAATTTTCCAAACGACTCCCAGACTAATTTAGTATATGCTAATTGAGGAAATTGGAAAAAGGGATCAGAATTTGAGCTCAGTACGCAGGTGTTAATTCACAGAAGTTTTGGGGGTGTTGCCATCATAGTGTAGGAGTACCAAATAGGGTATTACTTTTTAAAAAGTATTTAACCAATAAAAGTGTCTGAATCATAGTTTTAATGTCAGTTGGGAAAAATTGATAATGGCATTAGTCAAAAATTTTGTTTACATTACGCTTTTTAAAATACGTTTAAGATTAAGCTATTACGATGCAAATGCTGGCACTAATAGCAATTTCATGATAAAATTTTATTTTAAATTTGTTGTTAATAAAGTGATTAAGCAGTATATTGCGCAGCTGCAGGATAACGAATTAAACAATAGTAAAAATTTTTTCAGTTTTAAAATTTTAAAATGTTGTAATTGCGATGAATAAAGATCACTTTAGTGTATAGTGCCATTTTCTCAATTTAAAGACATATATATTGCAAATGATTAAATGGCGCGGGTCTGCGGCCGTGGCCCGCTGCGGGGTTCGCTTATGCGTGTGCGCGGCGGAATGCTCGGGGTTGAACTTTCCCACACTCATAGCCGGGCATTGTAATGTTTAAACTGTGGGGGCAGATCAGGTCTCATTACAATTAACCAGTAATGAATTGCATTAGAAGGGGGCCCAGCTCAGTCTTTATGCTCCACGCTCTTCTGTGTCCGTTGTTCTCCAGCCTTCTACTCCACTCTCCAGTCAGCAAGCCGCCTAGTAATTCCCTTGCTCTTTGCTGCTTTTTCGTGTTTTCTGCCAGTCGGCTAATTTGCTAGTCATAATGCTTCGCTTTGTTTTTGTTACCCCCGCCACATTTTCATTTAATATGTAATCACCGCTGAATAAAAATTTTTGTTGGGATTGCAAAACTCTATATATTGGTATTTTTAATAACT